>BQNB010070309.1:0-33173 GCA_026074375.1 Tanacetum coccineum
GCGAGCCAACCATGATCCAGAAGTCTTATTTCGGCTTCGGTTTATTATTACATAATAATTATTATTATTATTAGCCAAAATTTTAGTCCTATGGTCTTGTAGAAACCGAGACATCGGGCGTCCTAACCGACAAGACCCAGGAGCGTACCACAACACTGAAAGAACCTCGATGTGTACCTTAATTTCACCAGAAGGAATCTCTACGAAAGGATTTAAACTAAAAATCACAAAAACCTAAAGTAACTTTATTTATTCAACAATTATATAACGTTTATTAAGCTTAGGAGAAAAAGCCCCAATTAACACTACATGAGCTCAAAGAGATTCCCCCCCCACCCCAACTACTCCACGCTTAGCATCTAACTTATATAAAACTCTATCATTTTTCGTTCTTCGCAAATTTAAAACCTTTAATAAAAAGATCCGTGAATGCTTATTTTTTATTTATCTAGTATAATTTTTATAAAATTTGTAGGATTATATTTTTGATATTTTTATTATTTTTACGTTTTAATATAGTTTATATCTTAGAAAAATCATAACTTTAAATCTAAAAAGCCAAAAATAGTAATTCTTTTTCTTAAAAATTTTCTTTTGTCTTATTTTAGGTCTAGAAATTTAAATTGCATTTTTAGGATTTAATTTTGTCTTATTTGCTTATTTGTCGCATTTTATTTGTTTCCCGTATTTGCTTAATTGTTTAATTGCCTTTAATTGTTCATTTTAATTATTGCTTTTTATTTAGTAGTAATAGATCATCAAATCATCTATTTTCTTATTCAAGTCATAATCCGAACAAAAACGAGGTCTCAATTTCACTAGTCGTTGGGGAAACGACCCGGGTGATCATATTTCCCGGTTTATATACATATTATACTATATATTATATATATATTTGAGAGTGAATTTTCCTTAGGGAATTTTCTTAATTGCTCTTGTGGAATATATTTTATAGTATAGTTTATAGTATATATAAAACTGCTATCAGGTCTTCATGATCTTGAGGAATCCTGCAAAAACAAAACCACATACCATAGAAAGAAGCACGCCCCCCAAACTTGCGCTATAAAATAACACTCTCACTTATTATTAAGAAAATAGAAAGAAAAAAAGACACGAGTTGCCTCCCGAGAAGCGCTTATTTTTGTGCGAGTCTCTAGCTTGACTCTCCTCGAATTCCTTTGTCCTTGGGGCAGAAACAGAAGAATGGAAAAATCACCATCGGATTTTCATATGCCACCGGCTTATGAGAAGAAAAATGAAAAGTGGAGACGCCAGGGTAAAAAATAGTATCCTCACTCCCGAAGGAAAGAAGAAAAGAATAATCCACCGAATAAGTGAGACAAGGAATAAATATTCGAATAACAAATGTGATGGGAAAATAATGGCGATCCTCAAAGGTTAACTTCACAAATGTCGGAGAAAATCTCTTCTCATGAATACCGGGGTCGAAAAATTTATCCTCGGTCATCAAATCATCATTATCAGGTTCATCATTTAATCTTCTTGGGTCATGATCTAAAAACACCTCGGGAGGGAGATTGGGCTAGTGTCATCAATAAGCAAACTCTCAAGATATATTATATCTCCCTCCGAATCATGATAACCGTTCTCAATATCCGTAGAAATATCCATATCTAGAAAAGCATCAATTTCATCAATTACGCCTTCTGGGTCGAAACACTCATCCTCATTAGCATCAGAAAGAGGTGTGACTAACAAAACTGGCTCATCAAGGTTAGAAACATAAGAGTCCTTACTCTCGATGTTCTCTAACACCTCATCAAAAAGAGGATTTACGTCACTAGAGATATATTCGTCATCAAATTCGAAAAGAGGATTCGAGTAAATTTTAACATCTTCCGAAACATCCTTATCAGATAGTAACTCGTTATCACTAGAGGTAAAATCATTTGAATCGAAAAGAGGGTTAGAGAAAGTCATGAATTTTTCCTCAAAAATGGGAGAGAAATCATTACTCGAAGGTAAAACGCTCTTACTATCACTACCAGATGTATCCTTGAACTCTCTTAGGATTGGAATAAGGTCCTCAACACTGGACTTTATGAATTCGTCCGATTCCTTTTCAGGAATAGTGCTAAGTTCCTCATTCCCCATTATGAGAGAGTACTCAGGTTCTTCGGTTGGTAAATCGTGTGTGATTGCATTAACCGGAGAAATTTGAGGTGTATTATTCAAAGGAATAGTACTCTCCTTAGAAATAACTTTGAAATTCTGCAAACACGATGTAATACGAGTTTGACGTTTAGCTGCCGGCTCTGCGATATTCTTAACTTCCTGCTCTTCCTTATTGAGACATTGAGAATTCAAATTAATCAAGAGAAGTTTAGATTTAAGAGCACTTTCAATTAGATCTTCAACATTATTATGAATACAATAAAGCTCTTTTTGTCGACAAATTTCAAGCAAATCTAGCATCGTATCTTCCATATTTTGCTTTTGCTCTTCACAAACTTTTGTGCCACACATTTCTTCAATTAGTTGACGAAAGACAGAATTTGGTGAAGGAACTTGCTTTTCCTGAGCTGCTTGCTTTTGGGCAAGTAATTCTTGCTCTTTTGAGATGCAAGTAAAACCTCCTGCTTATGTAACTCTTGATTCGTTATTTCCGTAAAATCTTCCATCATTTTATAAAGCTCGTTATTTGTTTCAATCCATTCTTTACTTTTAACAAAAGGAGTGACTTCTGGAGTTTCCCGAGGCTGATGATTATCGAACTGTTATGGGGGTTAAATATGGTCAAAACCAAAAGAATTGAAATTTTGGTTCATCGGGTGACATTGAAAAGTCGCATGAGGACCCCCACAGTTATCACATCAAAGATATTGTTGAGAAAAACTCAGTGAATTTTGTGGATAATAATTATCACTAAAGTTTTGATTGTAGCACGGTTCCAGCTCATAGACAAGCGGTACCTGTGGTGGACAATCAAACCCATAGTGAGAATCGTTCCCACATAACTCACACGAGTATGTCTCGTACTAGGGCTGCGGAGGTTGGTTGAAGAAGTTCGGTGTTTCATTATAAGAATAAGGATTTGGGTTATAGACAAACTCATTTCCGGATCCTACACTGCTACAGCCCAGACAGTTTCCACCATTAAACGGACCTCCACACCAAGAGCAACCAAAATGGTTATACGAAGACATGTTGAAGAATTAATATTTATAAAAGAAAAGGAAAAATAAAAATAAGAAGAAAAATATTTTTGGATTTTTATATTTTTTATAAGAATGAAAATAAACTTTCCGAAGAAAGGATCTTCAAGGCTCGAACACAAACAATCCCGTAAAAATCGCTACACCTCTCTCCGGCAACGGCGCCATTTTGATGTCGGGCGTTTTCGCACGCGTTTATCAAATAAACCCTCTAGTATAATAATATATATATATAATACATATACAATACGCAAGCAAAGTATCATACAAATTATTCTTAGGAAAAAATAATAAGTAATCAACACGGGTATCGTTTTCCTCGGCGAGAGATGAATGGAAATCTACGTTCAAGTTGTAAATCGAGCTTGATTGTCATAAAAGTTTTTTGGTTTTGGTTTTAAACTATTTTTAAACTAAAAATTAAACTAATATTAATTCTAAGATTTAAAACTACAAGGTTATACTAAAATTGATCTAAAAGATATAAATGACAAATATGCTTGCTAAGTGACGTGAAATGTTCCTTAAGTGCGGGCTTAGGTTTAACGAATTAAAATCCTTAAAAAAACAAGTTTCAAGAAATTAAATGACAAGTAAAGTAAAATGCTTTTTAAAATAAATGATAAGTATTTAAATTGCATTAAAAGTAAATGACGGTATGTAAATTGGAAAATTCTAATGACTATTAATTTTTAAACCTTTTTAAAACCGCGCTTAAATTCCAAATCACTAATCACTTAGCACACACAAGTAATTTACTCGCTACTCATAACGAAATTCAATTTAACAAACAAAGCATTTAACGACAAAAATAAATCTACACTAAGCATGGCAAAAATCAAATACGCAAATATATTATGGAACGATAAAATATTTCTATTCTAAGTATTGAAAAGAGATTAGAAAATAGAACCCGAAATGAAGAACCGCAATGATATAAAACCATTCGATCTTACAAACTTAATAAACAAATAAGTTTATCACTTAAAAAGCTTCTACTTCACTAATTAGCAAATAAAGTTGTCAACTTTATCTACTAATTACTTTCATAAAAACCATAAAGATCAAAACTTTATCTATTTATCAACCTTATAAGACCCTTAAGCTCCGGCCTTAGATGTAGAAGGATAGAATAAGAAATAAGACATGAAAAGTTAAGACAAAATAAGCTAATAAGATGAAAACTTTTTTAGAAAAATAAGCTATTTTGAAAACTAATTTTTGTAAAAATAAAACTAGATTAAATCTAAAAAAAACTACTTTTGAAATAAAAACTAGAATAAGCTAAAAAGCTATCAAGGCTTTTTCGAAGAAAGGATGAAGAATATAAGCTTATAAATAAGCCACTTCTCAAATAAGCTACAAGTACCCTTCGAAATAAGCCCTAGCTTAATAAGCTATAAGAAAAACTAGTAAAGTTTAGAACTTTATGACTAAATAAGCTAAATAATAAGCTCTCGAAGATAAAGGTGCTCAAGACTTAATGAATAAGTCGAGTAGGAGACTCATGACACCCTTTTTAGCATTCGAATCGAGCTTAATCAAACAATAAGCACTTTTGAAAAAGTAAAGACAAGAAAAGAGAAAAAGATGAGATAAGCAAAAGCTATTTTAGGATTATAAGCTTAAATTCAAACAAATAAGCTAAAGGATAACTTATTTGAAATAGAAAATAAGCTATGAAAAATAATAAGCTCAAAAGAGCTTATTGAATAAGCTAAATAAAAGAAAAGGAAAGAAATAAGAAAAAGAGATAGAATAAGCAAAAGCTTATTTAGATATATAAGCTTAGATTCAAACAAATAAGCTAAGGTATAACTTATTTGAGAAAGAAAATAAGCTATAAAAACAAATAAGCCCAAGTGAGCTTATTCGAATAAGCCAAAGAAAAGAAAAAGAAAGAAATAAGCAAAGACAAAATAAGCAATTAACCAACCTCAAACATCTTCATTAATATGCTCAAAATGATTATTACAATAAGCTAATAAGCTTTAAAAAGCTTTTACAAAAATACTAATAAGCTAAACCAAATAAGCTAAAATCTACACTACTTTTTTTGAGAGTAAAACTAGAAAAAAATAAAATCCTAACTACCTATATATATCCTCCATCTGCTGGCTGCGTAATTGTATTTATAGCCCAAGTGGGAGGGGCAATTTCGTCCTTTCAGGTGGTTAAGACGCGTCCTAGTGCAAAGTCCGGGGGTATTATAGTCATTTCGTCCCAACGCGTTATTAATACGCCAATGATTATACCTCGTAACCGCCAGCTGTCTGCAGCTGGATCCACCAATCACAACGTGCCACGTCAGCTTCTAGAACCCTCGAAACCCGAACCTCGTATTCCCAACCTCGTACCTGCAACAATGAACAGTACCTCGTACCCAATAATTATATGGCCACGTGTCACCGGCGCCGGAGCCACCACCAGACCACCGGTCAATGGTGGTCAACGGCGGCAGTCAACGGTGGTTACCGGCTGTCAACGGTAGCGGTCAACGGTGGCAGACCACCGTTGACCACCGCCGGACCACCGGTCAACGGTGGTTGACCGCCAGTCAACAGCCGGGTCTGGTCGGGTTGTGGGCCGGGTCTGGTCGGGTCGTGGGCCGGGTCAGGTCGGGTCATGGGTCGGGTCAGGATCGGGTCGGGTCCGCCACGTGTCACCACAAGAGTGGGCCACGTGGCATGAAGTATTAATACTTCACCCGGAATCGAACCTGGGACCTCTTGGTTGAGATTTTAAGGGACCAAATGAGACCACCTGCGCTAGGCAGTGGTCTCATAATACATATGCAATATTATTTATTTAACCCTTATTTGGCCCAGTTTATTTATACTAGTATCAAAGGTTCAAACAGGGACGAAAAAGGGTCAAAATAAAAAGGTTCACATATGAAAGGCCGGTACCGTTGGACTCGTAATTTCGTGCTCTTTCCAATGGTGTGATCGAGGAATATTAACGACTTCGTTAGAGCCTCGATAAACGTAAAAACGTCGTCGAAAGTCACCCGAAAATTACCGTTTTTGCTTTGTTTTCAATCATTTGTACCTGTAAGACATAAAAACACAATACAAACATATTTGCAACATATTTTAGTGTTTTAGTCCATTTATTAGCCTTTTCCAGGGTACAAATGATGTGTGTTTTAGCGCACATCAAATTCCCCCACACTAAGCCATTGTTGATCCCACACGCAATGTAAATAAAACACGCCCGGAAATAAATAATTATATCCCCTTTTAAATTAGGACCCTCACAATCAAACAAAAACATAAAAGGTCCATTAAGAAAGTTATCCACATTTTAGTGTTTTAGTCCGTTTATTAGCATTTTCCGGGGTACGAATGATGTGTGTTTTAGCGCACACCAGGAGACATCGTCTCGTCATGTTGATTCGTCAAACATGCATATTTTCTATCAACACCATCCTTCTGCACAACGTTGGACAGAAAGAGACCATCCATTAGAACAAAGTTCATTGGAATCCCTTGTTCAATCAATTAGAACAAGACGTCAGCTGAAACAGGATGGTGAGGAGATATGTATGTTCGCACTCAACCGTGAGCGAATCGAACAAAGAAAACAATTAAAGAAGCATGGCTAATTCTTGTATGGATTGAATCGATGCAAGAAGAACTAATAAGTTATTGGATCGATTAGATGTTTGGGAAGTAGTCGAACAGACCATTTGCAAAAAATGTCATTATTAAAAGTGGCTCTGAAAAACAAACGTGATGAGGAGAAGAATACTATAGGATTCGCCACATAAAATCTCGTCTTGTAGTAAGGGATATGCTCATAAGGAGAGTATTGATATCGAAGACGTCATTTGCACAAGTTGCTAGGGTTGGAGGCCATACGGTTGTTTATTGCGTATCGCTGCACACGCACATCTATTGACCATTATAGCACAGTCGATCCAAGTGCATGACGTCAAAACAGCATTCTTTACGGTTCCTATAAAGGAGAAGTGTAACGTAAACCAACCAGATGGATTTGTAGAACCTTATCATGCCTGACAAAAGTTTACAGTCTCATGAAAGCATTATATGTCTCAGAGTCATGCACAAGAGCATAGGTCATGATGAACTGTCTCCATTTCTAGGTATCTAAAGGCTTTCTCAAAAGGTTTTATGATCCAAGACTCTGTTCATAAATTAAACTGGGGAAGACATATTGCTTGTGTAATTTTAACATTTGATGACATCTATTTTTGGTTCTACGATACCCAAACTTTCAAACGATTTGTGGAAAAACTATGCAAACAAGTTTGATATGTCTATGACGGGGGAGAACTGAAATCTTCTTAGAATTCAAAATCCACCAATCCCCTGTGGATTCTTTTGGTAAACCAAGCTATAGTATGCTCAAGAGATTGACTTAAAGAAAGGCTTGTATGACCTCCATGTGATAGAATTGCGTAGCACCAATTGCTACAAATACACCTGATGCTGACTTTGAGTGGTCTACGAGGATTGTTCGACCAAAACTAATATCGTAGTGATGGTCGGAGCACTCTTGTGTCCTAAAACAAGTAGACCAGATATTGTTACATGCAATAATGTTATTGTGCTGATATCAAGCTGAAACGACTGAGATACAATCTCACCGTGGTTTAGCGGAGGTCTTTCGGCGTACCTTCTAAGGGCTTCCATTCACATGAGGTCTCTGGTATTCGCCAAGGACAGCAGGTTTGAACTAACTACTTTCTTCGTTTCGGAATCACGGGGTTGTATTGATTCACGTAAGAGACATCTTGGTGGCATATAGAGATCTTAGGGTGGTGTAATAAGTTAGTCAGTGGTCATCTCAAAATAGCAGATCTTGCACCCTCAATTTTGTCTTCAGTAAAAGTCGAAGTTAGTATTGTTCTGTCTTTATCTGAGATGACTGCGCACAAGTTGCTATGGTTGAGAACTCAGCTCACAGATAATAGCTTATACTTTGATAAATAACTATGTACTTGTGACTCAAGGACATCCATTAGCCCATCTCATTGCTATCTAGTCCAACACTCCCGCACCAAGCACATCGACTTGTCAGATATCACTTCATAAAGGAACAGGTTGAGACGCGGTATTGGTTGAATTATTCTTTGTCGGAACTGTAATCCGTGTTAGATGACTTGTATTACTAAAGCTTATATCGGAGATAGCGTTTAAGTATCTTGGTTCAGACGACTTGGTATGAGATGTTTGACATCCAGATGAATTGGAGGTTCTGGCAATTGAAAATGCTTGATCAATCAAACATCATTGTTAAATATTTTTATCTCTCTTTATTTTTGATTTATAAAAGAAAAATTGAATAAAGAAAATCCAAAAAAAAAAATATAAAACTAACAAAAAAAAATATAAAAATATAAACTAGAAAAACAAAATATAAAATCAGAATTTTATTTCACAAAATTACCAAGAAAGACATCTTCTTGTCATGTCTACTTGGAAGATCCGATAACATTTTATGTACCTAAGAAATGTTGATTAACACTACACGTGCTGCTGTAAATGAATGTGTCGTAGCAAGACGTTTCAACTGCTTTCAAAAATGTTATAACTAAATTTTTCTTCATGAATTTATGTAACAGTTTCACGTGCCATAACTCGGTCCCGAATGTAATAGTGGAAGAGTAGCTTCAGTTGCGCTTTCTCCTATAAAAATAGGGAGAATGTCTATCTATCAAGTGTTTTTAAAATAGTTGACACAATTTTAACTCAATAAAGAACCTTGTGACAATGTCAAAGTTGGCGTACAATAAATAATTTGTTAGTATTTTCCATAAAAAGTAAGGTATTTGTTAAAAATTGTGGTCGTGTGTCAACACTCCATTCCTCGATAATTTTCAAAGAATTATAGTACGGTAGAATGTCATTTATGTGTATCAATTTATGATGGTGAATGCTTTTTAAAACAAAGCTCCTTTTAATGTGTCGGATACATTCAATATAATGTCAATTTATGTATCCAAACACATTTTATGTGAAATTAAAATGTGGAAACTTATAAATGGTCAATTATTAAGTAACATTGTTTCAATCTAAGGCATTCTCACTCCTGTCTTTCATAATTTATTGTAGAGAAGCGACATTTTTGTGGTGTCATATTATTTTTTCATTCCAATGTCAAGTTTTTAATAATATTGGTATCCCACATAGGACTGGTTGATCTAGGGGACGCATTCATAATCTTTCAAAATTGTGTGCTCAACAATGTTAACCCTTAATTTTATATTCATTTTACAACTTGGTATCATTTTTTTTTATGTCAAACATATGTAAAATTGAGGAGGAGCAAGTTAATGTTCCATATAATTCATGCTAATATGTTTTCTCCACAGAATTTTCATGACAAATTTCAATCATAAGGTATTTCAAAAACTAAGTGAATTAGTATTTAAAATAAGGGGAGAATTTTAGACTCAAAGTGTTGTTTATACTCTTCGGAAAAAGGTTTTATGGTTACGATCTCATACCCAACAACATCTTAATTCACGACGATTCTGAAGTCATAAGGTGGTTAGGTTAGGTATTAGTCCTATGATCCAACCAGAACCGGAGGGATCTACCCAAGGACACTCTATAGTTAGAAATAGTAGTCCTTATGTATGATTGGAGATGAATGAGTATAATGTAATAATGCCGACTACGATTGAGCTAACACTGGAACAATCACAACAAGGTGTTAGTAATGACGTCTTGGTAAGCATTAAAGGGGTTGAAGAATGAAAAAGAAATGTATGGATAAAGGGTGAAAACAAAGCAGCCCTCCAAACAACTTAAGGCAGAAACCAGGTCAATACATAATCTATCAAAATCACAAAGATGAATTCTGATATTTAAGACGACATCATAGACCCGGTGATGCATTGCACAACCCTTCCTAGCCATTCGGGTTTCTCTCAAAAGAAACTTGTCTTATTTGTCACGGAGATACACACGTAATCTATTAACATCTCACTCCGAGATTGTTGATATTGAATAGGTGGCAGTCTGCTCTAGCCTCTGATTACTAAAACCGCACAAATCGAGTCTAGAGCCAGAAGAGATCGAATTATAAATCTCATTAGGACACAATGTCAAAATACACTTGTTGAACACCATAAAGTTCACAAGTTGTAACAAAGAGTCCTACGCATTATCTTTGAGATCTTGCCAGAACATCCGAGTGATACTTATGTATTCACAGTGAAGATGGAAATCCTGCTTGAGCCAACATCAAACAAGCTCTTGGTAGGTGACTTGCAAGATTCTATATGAATCAAGCTTGTGATAACTGGATATCGATTTTGGTCCATAAAGGATTATCGACTTAATCAAAGATATAACTATCGATTCACTCTTACCGTGTTGTCTGCTTTGAGACGTTCTGTGGGAAGAATGGAGAACTAGCAAGCATGGTAAAACAATACATTCAATGTTAAAGATCCACCTTTGAGCTGGAAACCCTGTCAAGGAGATTCTTTGAATCTACCTGATCACAGGTATAGTATTTATACTATAAAATGGGAAACCGGAGGTTAATGCAACCGAACTCAAGATGAATGACAAAGCCATATTCATCTTTTATTGCTAACTATTTTATTTCAGGATAAGACGACGGTGTTGCAGCCTCATTCCAGCGAAGTCGGATTCATAAACCACATGCTCATACTCATGCTTTCAAAGTCAATCGTTCAACATCAAGATCGTTGATTCTAAACTTCCCCACCATCAAAGAGCCTCAAAGTCAAATAAAGAATAGTCTATTTAGGGAAGATTGTTAGACTTATAATCACATATGTCGAACAAAAATGTAACAAGTATAAGCATGTTGGTCAAGAGCACAAGTTGATCAAGAAAGTCAAATCAAGATGATTCAAGTCAAGGAGATGATGCAAGATAACAATCTCAAGAACTCAAAGTCAAAAGATAAAGGCTCAAGATCAAGATCACAAAGCATGAATGATCAAAGCCATTACAAACAAGACAAGACCAAAACAAGGCAAAGCATAAACGTCAAAAGTCATATCTTCAACGTCAGGGGAGACAATGATAAAACAAAGCAAACTCCTACAAGAATGTCATCGGTGGTACGGAGGAGTTTGAAGAAAGAGACCTCAACATTGGGGGAGATTGTTAGCCTTAATTATATTAAGTCAAACAAGAATGTTATCGGTCTTATAAAGTCAAACTAGGTCTTGTATTGTAATAGGCTAGTCGGGTTCAACGGGCTTGGATTGTAATCTAATATTGTCCGTGTTTCGGGCTCAAAGCCCAAGTTTAGCCAAGCCCGACCCAAGTTACAAAGCCCATTCGCCTACTAGAAGGCTTGGGTATAAAAGAAACCCTCTCCACACATGGAGAGGGTGTTGGTTGCATTTGTCACATTTTGTAATCCACCACTTTCTCTCTCTAATCTAAGTTTCCTAGTTCTTTTCTCTCTCTACTTTTCTTTTCTTATTGCCGGCTCAAATCGAGCTTATTGAGGGGCTTATTCGAGTTTGCTTATTGTTGTTGTGAAAGGATTATAAGACTAACAACCATAATGAGCATCGTTCCCATAAAACTCATAAGAATACGTCAGGGGTTGTGGAGGTGTGTTAGGAGAATCATCCATAAAATTAAGATTGGAATCATAAGTGAATGAATTTTCATCTTCAGAATAGCATGTCGGATGAAAACTTGGCAAAGTTTGTGGGAACTCATCAACGTTTTGATTGTAGCAAGGTTCCGGATTAGAGATAATCGGAACTTTCGGTAGACAATTATAGCCATAATGAGCACCGTTCCCACAAGACTCACAAGTACATTGTTGACAAAAGATACCGTCTAACGAATCACCACACCCGTAACAACAATGGTGGTCAATATGTGGAGGACTTTGTAAAGAATTTTCACCGGGGTCCTGATTGAAGACGAATGGCTCTTGAGGTGCATTAACAACGTTAGAATTGTCATTGGATTACTCAGAAGTGTTTAGAAAGTCTTGGAAAATTTCATTTTCATCACAAATTGTAAACCAAACTTCCTTCAATTTCTTTCAGAATAGAGCACATTGTCGACAATATAGACCATCAACCGGGTTTCCACACTTGGGACAATTATGAGGGGGTCGTTGAGACGAGTCGGGTGTTTTATTAGGATCACAAACAAACTTGTCTACGAAACCCCCTTTAGAACAACCACATGATTTATTGTACAAAGCTCTACAAGACGAACATTCTTTAATCGTGTAAATAGGATTCAAACGATAATCAAGTGACGCCATAAGAATTAAACAATATAGAGGGATAAGAAGAAGAATTAAATGGCAAATAGGTTAAAGGAGATTATTTTTGGTTTTTCGACTTTTTTTTAAACAACATATTTTATTAAAGGACAAAATGAGATCGAATAACTTAAACCAATAATCAACTTGCTTCACGGTAGCTCTCTAAAAGAAAAACACACAAAGGAGCAGAGGAGCGGGAAAGCGCGAAGCTATTAAAAACCTTCTCCTTTAGGGTCGTAATTCCTCGGAACAACCCTCCTTATACCCCTCTTAAAGCTTGTTAATCTCTTAAAGGTGAGCCGTACTTCACAAGTGACACAAAGGCAAGTTTTAATCTTTTGTTTGGGATTTTAAATACTTTAGAAAAAGTATTTATGATTATTTGATAATATATTCATAAAAATCAAGAAAATAAAATATTTTTGTATTTTTATATTTTTATAACAAGAAAATAACTTCACGAGGAAGGGTCTTCAAGGCACAACAAACTTCAACTCGATAATCGTCTCACGACCTCCCCGGCAGCGGCGCCAAAAATTGGCTCGTTGTCAAGTATATATATATATAATGCTAGGTAAACCTTTGACAAATCACCCTTGACCAAGGCAACAAGTCAAAAAGTTCACAAATACAATATATATATCCGGAAGTATCGTCTCGTATCCTCCTCTTCAGCTTTAAAAATCAAATTAAAGATTCTAAAATCTGATCGGACCCGGGTCGTTCTCCTAACGAGGCGTGAAATGGAGAGTCGAAAGTCGGTTTGATATTTGATGTTTGAATAACAAAGATTTTGATTGGATTTTCTAATTCTATGGGAAAAATCAGTAAGGCAAACTAAAAACGAAAGTAATTAAAGCTAAATTACTAAAAACGATAACGGGAATCCTAAAAAATGACTTAAAACTTAAATTATCAAAATTTAATCCTAAAATGATTTTTTAACTTTTTATAAATCCTAAGTGACTAAAATGCAAGAACAAAGAAAAGTAAACCAAAAACGTAAGCCCTTAAAGTAAAAAACGAAGAAAAACAATAACGGGACCAAATCCCGTTCTTAAAAAAACAAATTCTACAAATTTAACCCTACGAAAGCAAAAAAAAAAATTAACAATCCTAAACAATAAAAGAAAATTTAAAAAAAAGAATTAAATTTTTTTGATTTTTATTTTATTTATTACGAATTAAAAACTGATTTAATCTAAAAAATTAATTAAAAATACTAAACTAATTTGGAAAAATCTAAAAAAATGCAAGAAAAATAAGAACTATGAAAAACAGCTTATAAATAAGCTGTAAATAAGCCCAAAAGGGCTGAAAGCTTAAAAAGGAAAAAGGTGATAAAGAATTAATTGTGCAAACAATGGCCAGATGGTCCTACTGGTGCTGGTGGTAAGAGTGTGTGTGTTAAATATGTTGGGTATGCAAAGGGGAGGTCACAGGTTCGACCCTTGTGACCTCTTTTTTTTAAAAAACATTTTTTTAGTTTTCTTTTTAAAAATTTATAAAGTAAGAAAAAATGACAGACTTTAAAAAAAGAAACATTTACAAAACTGAAAACAAGCTAAAAGAAAATTGAATAAATTGACTTTTTAGACTATTAGGCATAACATTGGACTTTTTGTCTCAATAAGCTAAAAAAAAATTAAAAAGCTAAAAACATATTCAAAGCTTGACTTAATAAGCACATAGGACTAGAAATTTGCTAGTAAAATAAGATGATAAGCAATTAAAACCTAAGAGACAGATTACTCAAATAATGCAACTTAAAAGACTTATGACTAACTTTTACACTTAGTTTAATGACTAATAAGCACTTGAGAAAAGCTGAAAACAGAAAACATTTTAACTTAAAAATAAGCTATTAATAAGCTAAAAGAAAAGTGACAGAATTGACTTTTTAGACTATTAGGCATAACGAGCTAAAACAAGCTAAAAGAAAAATTAGAAAGCTAAAAACAGATTCAAAGATTGACTTAATAAGCACATAGGACTAGAAATTTGCTAGTAAAATAAGCTAATAAGCAATTAAAACCTAAGAGACAGTTTACTCAAATAATGCAACTTAAAAGACTTATGACTAACTTTTAGACTAAGTTTAACGACTAATAAGCACTTGAGAAAAGCTGAAATAGAACTAGATTTTTCACTTGACAAAAATTTAGAACTAATAAGCTAGAAAAATAAGCTATAACCCTAAAATAGATAAAGAGACATTCTAACTAAACATAAACAAAGCATGGAAAGCAAAATCAAAAATCTGAAAAAGCCAATAAGCACAAAAATTTTGCTATGCCAAACACCCCATTAAACTTTTGAAAACTGATTTTTAAACTGTAACATACCGAATAAGCACTCAAATATTGAAAACAAATTATAAGCTAAGTATTTTAAAGACAAATAAGCATAAACATAACACTAATAAGCATTGGAATTAAGCTTATCCTAAAAACAGTTCTAACTGATGCTAACAACAACAATACTCAATTAAGAGGCAGATTTTACTAAACTAAAAGCTACACTAATTCTAAGAAATGATCTAAACATAAAAAGCTACAATAAGCAGTAATAAGCAGTAAATAAGCAATTAAGCTAAACTTTAAGCAACAAAATGGAAATGAGCTTATAAAGAGAAAGTTGAAATGTACCTTAATCCCTTGCTCAAAACAGGGATTAAATGCTCAAATGAGCTTAAATCTACAAGCTCAGCTTATTAAATAAGCTGTAAACACCCATAAGCACTTCCATTATTTGCTTATCATCCATAAAGCTAAAATACCAAATTTTGATTCCAATTACACATAAAACTCACAAGAGCTATAACAGGTTCTATAAGCTTATGAGAGCTTATAGAAAGGACTTTTGAACAAATAGCTTAAAGGCATAAAGATTAAAAAGGACAGATTTGCATAAAACCATAAAACTTGAAATTTCATTAAACATAAAAGGATTACAACGCTTGAAAGTTTAAATGACAGAATTTAAAGACTTAAAACATAAATTTAAAACATTAAAAAGTAAATTACACTACTCCTAAGTTACATAAAAACTAGCTTTTTTTACAAAGAGGATTCTAATCTATTTATATAAAAAAAACTAAAGGCACAGGGTGTGCTTCTTGTACTTGTTGTGAGAGAGGCTTCAAAGCTCTTCATCCTAGCCCTTCAATTTTCTTGTTCAACAAGCTCTACAATCTGAACCCTTGATTTAGTCCATGTCCCATCCACCAATCATAAATCCTAGGATTGCCAGCGTGGTTTGGAAGCTTATGGGAAATAAGTGAGTGGGTTTGTGTCGGGTTTGCAGGGTAAAAACGTGGGTGGGGTAGCAGGGTGAAAGGGATGGATGAATAAGAGAGGGTATGGCAGGAAATAGGATTTAGGTTTATAAGGTTTTGAGCAGGGTAACGGGGTGTTAGGAAAAAGGACTAGAGGTGTTAGGGTTAAGAGGTTATAGGGGTTAAATATGTTGGTCCCTAAGGACTAACTATAAAAGGGTTAAAGGGTGTATGTGTTAACGGGTGTTAGTGGTAAAAGGAAGGCAGGTACTAACGATTGTTATCATGGTTTTGGGCCTAGGTTAAATGGTTTAGGCCAAATTAGGATTCATGGGCTTATTATAATTAAGCTTAAAAGCTTAAGTCTTCTATATGCTTAATGGGCTGACCCGACCCAATAAAATGGGTCGGGTTGGCCCGATAAGTTTTCTTTGGTTTCGGCTTCGTCTTTGACGTTGACTTTTTTGGTTGACTTTGACTTTGACTTTTTGCGCTCATTTTATTCCCGTGCTCGGTTTTGTCGTTTTGGCTTCGTTTTTGTCCTTTTTGTTGATATCCATTACCTGCAAAATATAAATGCAAAACACACAAATACAACGTATTTTTGGTATGTTTTGGTCGTTTAAGCTCGTTTTTATAGGTCAAAGGTATGTGTAATTAAGCACATACCAGCGACTCGTGCATAATCAGAGTTCTCAAGTCGCTAAAACAGGGTATCCAACTTCTATTCCTCAAACATAACGTTCCATCAACACGGGGCTCCAGATTCTTAATCATACCACCCAAATCTTCGGTTCCATAATTCTCTTCCTTTCTCGCCTCAACTTGAGCGTTTAAAATTTACACGGGAAGGTTCAGACCAGTATTCAAAACCAAGGCTCGAACTCGTAGTGGCTTATTCCGTTCCTTTCGGCTCAAGGCATCCGCCACCACGTTCGCCTTTCTCGGATGATAACGAATTTCACATTCATAGTCACTCAACAATTCCAACCATCGACGTTGTCTCATGTTCAACTCTTTCTGATCAAGAATATGTTGTAAGCTCTTATGATCAGTGAACATAACGCATTTCGTGCGGTGCAAATAATGTCTCCACATTTTGAGAGCAAACACTACAGCTCCAAGTTCTAAGTCTTATGTAGTGTAATTCTTCTCGTGAATCTTAAGTTGGCGTGACGCATAGGATATGACCTTTTCCTTTTGCATCAAAACTGCGCCCAACCCTTTACGAGAAGCATCACAATAAACCACGAAGTTTTCACTACCTTCGGGTAAAGCCAAAATCGGCGCACTACATAATTTCTGCTTCAATAGCTGAAATGAAGCTTCTGCCTTTTCACTCTAATCAAACCTTACGTTCTTCTGAGTCAACTTCATCATAGGTTTGCAATTTTTGAGAAACCTTTGATAAATCATCGGTAATAGCCAGCAAGACCTAGAAATCGACGAATCTATGTCGAAGTCTTGGGCGATGCCAAATCCTTGATTGACTCAATCTTAGTTGGGTCTACGTGAATGCCTAAACTATCAATCACGTGACCAAGGAATTGTACCTTCGACAGCCAAAATTCACACTTTGAAAACTTGGCGTACAATTCTTCCTTCTTAAGCAACTCCAAAATTAACTTAAGATGTTCTGCGTGCTCTTCCTCGCTCCCGGAGTAGATCAAGATGTCATCAATAAAAACAATCATGAATTTATCCAGATATGGCTTGCACACCCGATTCATCAGATCTATGAATACTACTGGTGCGTTGGTCAGTCCAAACGACATCACTTGAAACTCATAGTGACCGTAGCGTGTTCTAAACGCTGTCTTTGGAATGTCTTCCTCCCAAACTCTGAGTTGGTGATAACCAGATCTCAGGTCGATCTTAGAGTAGACTCTTGACCCTTGCAACTGATCAAACAAGTCGTCGATTCTCCAAAGTGGATATCGATTCTTCACAGTCAGCTTGTTCAGTTCACGGTAATCGATACACATCCGAAAGATCCATCTTTCTTTTTGACAAATAAGACCGGGGCTCCTCAGGGTGAGGAACTTGGTCTTATAAACCCCTTGTCAAAAGTTCTTGTAGTTGAGTAGACAATTCTTGCAGTTCAGACGGTGCTAATCTATACGGGGCTCGTGCCACAGGAGCAACACCTGGGACCAAGTCGATTTGGAATTCGACTTGTCGCATAGGCGGTAATCCAGGCAAGTCTTCTGGGAATACCTCCAGAAAGTCGCTTCTCCTCCGACTTGTCTTCGGTTTCCTTCCTCATAACTTGTGCCAGAAAAATTAGTCAACCTTTCTTAATATACTTCTGAGTCTTAGTGCACGATATAATGCTCAACTTTGACTTCTTTCCTTTGTCACTCCTATCACCTTGGATTATCAAAACTTCGTGTCCATAGGGAATCCGCACAATCTTTTCATATCATATATAAAAGCATTAGTCGGTTACATTCAACCCATAATGGGGAACTTGATTTACGCTAATACTACTACTATCAACTGGACACAACATCATGGACGAAAACCTAAACGCCTCGCAGCGAATGTCTCCAATCTTCTAAATCGCATCCTGTCATAGTAGTGGAACCTACGGATCTGCTTAAGCTCACTCTCCATAAAGCTCACGCGTCGCCGAAACCTATCAGCTCTCGCTCTCTCCATCATCATGATGCCTTGAAGTCTCGCGTTGCTCCTCTCCAAGGACGCAACCTGCTCAAGTAAGCTAGCTCTCTCTCCACCATCAATCAAACTCCTCGCCCCTACCTTTTTCTGTCTTGTCTTAATGTCCTCTATCCTTTGAAGAGGTATCTTCATAACATGCTCATAGATATCTTGCAAACGCTCCTCAACCTGCTCCAAACACTCTACAGCATCGGGCATAAGCATACCATCAGGGATATCAATCCAAGCAGCCACATCCACTCCAACCTCCATAGTACCTCTATCACTGGACTCGACCTCGTCCTCAACCCCGTCCTCTACATCAACCCTAAAATTGACCTCCATATCAATACATGCATCAATCCTAGTCACAACATCCCTATCTACTGTAACCTCAACAGCTGTAGCATCAGCCTTAATGTCCTCTAACACATCCATATCAATGTCCTCCTCAACACTATCCTTTGGTGAAATAGAATCCTTAAACCTCTTGCAAGGTGGAAGGAGATCAACACGAGAAGGAACTAAAGCTCTCGTTGCATGGATAGATGAAGTCACGATAGCAACAAGGAACCTACATCTCTTGCGAGATGGTTCAACAGATGAATCGAAAGAATAATCCTCAGCTGACGACTCAGATATCGTCGGTGGATACATGGTAGATAATGGGGCAGACCTCCAACGGAGATAGGCCTCGCTACACTGTGGAGTCCTAGCAAGCGGTGATAAAAAAATCTCGGTGGTGTAGATGAATCAGCAACGGTGGTGTTTGGTGATGCATGTCCGGATAAGGAATGACCCAAAATAGAATGCCCAGATGATGAATGATCTGAAGATGAATGACCCGATGATGATCCGGAAGTAAAACGATCCAAGTGATGTGATGTGTACCTCAATGCTAAACGATGAGAAGGTAAAGGTCTAACCGACTTCCTCGCGGTCAATGCCCTACATGGCCCACCAGGATGAGTACGGTAAAGTCGACCAATGGGAATGTCCTCCCCGGGTCGGATAAGAATAGCTCGTCGTCGACGAATCCCGGGTGGGGCAACAACAGGTGCAAGTGGAAACTCAGATGATGGTGCAACAATAGCAGATGGTGCGGGTAAAATGGGAGCAGTAGGGATCTCTGGAGTAGAAGTAGTAGGTGATGATGATCGTGATGCAACTCTGCTCCTCCATCTAGTAAGCATAGCATCATGAGGTGTAGGTGATACATGCCTCTCGGGTATCTCAGTATCTGACTCTGAATCGTCTGAACACAGAAAAGGTGAAACCATAGGTGCTACAGATACGGGAGGTGGTGAACTCTCTGATGGATCAGCCTCTGACGATGAATGAGTATCAAGCTCGAGCACCCCGGCAGGTGAGGCAACTGCAGCCGCCCCCACCTCCGGTGCAACCGGGACCTCAACAGAAATAGAACCGATAAGGATAACTCGCGGAAAAGAGGATCCCACACTCTCGACTGATACGTCCGAAGAAATAGAAATAACCGGAGCTGCCATAACCTGCACAAGCAAGAGTTTATATAAATCCCCTTTATATCAAACCATGCCAATGCGTGCAATGCAGGAAAAATATAGATGTAAGGTATAGTCATGGCAAAATTATACGTAATATAATTATGGAAGTGTATTATAATTAATACCCGTATACTTATCGATAGTAATTATATATGTAAGCAAGTAAACACGTAGGATCACATACTGGTTATCGACCAGACCTAAATATACTATCTGGTTCTCTATAACCAGACCAATCTGTCACACCCCTAAACGGGGCCTGGACGAAAACACGTGTCCGAGGGCGTGACATCATAATATTCATCACACAAGATACAAAGAACGACCTCTAAAGGTACGTTTAAAAATCCAACATCGTTGCATTAATTAAAATAGTTAAAGTTTTACATAGGTTCAAAGATAATATGCGGAAGCGATTAAAAGTTTTAAAGTTTGACAACGATGTTAACATTAATAATAATAATTCTTGAAAATCGGTCCAATGCAAGGCAACACCATAGAGCAAGCAAAGACATCCCAGCTAAACACTTGAGAAAAACATGCTAAAACGTCAACATAAAGTTGGTGAATTCATAGGTTTGAATTTAGTATTAAGAGTGGACCACAAGTTCACAGTACGCACGTGACAGTTATAACAGATACAACTTTTACGCTAAGCTCATGACACCGAGGCTCAATTCGATGCAGCATATTATATGCCAAACAAGATATTAATTGCCCTAGAGGTAATCGACCAAGATCACCTAGTGAAATCCGACATGGTATATATCCGTTTGTTCGTGTCTCCCGAATCTAGTAAGCGCTACTTACTCGGATAGGGATAATTAGTCCCAATAGATCTATTTACAACATTCGCGCTCACTCAACCGATCCTCCGGTCAAGAATATAACGGTTCATGATAGTTCGGGCATTAGGGGTTTATTCACAACTTAGGCAACACGAAATCAAGAAAAGGCAACGTAAAGTAACTGTGTCCAAAGTTTAAAAACAAGAAATGTTTCTCACCCCAAAGTAGTAAAGTAAAAAATAGTAAAACATGGGGCTATGAATTCACCTTTAGTAAATGGTGAGATATATATCAATGAAGAGATATAATGCCAATAGGTCCTACTCGAGACCTAAATCAATGACGCGTCTTAGAAAGACGGAAAGTATACTAAACTTGAACGAATCGTTTATGAGAGAAAAAGTCATCCATGAGTGTTTGTGCTTTGACTTAATTAACAAAATACGACAAAATAAAATTATAGAGTTTTTCGTTAAGTTTCGACGTTTAACCAAAAATTACCATTTTTAGTAAGCTTCCATTTTAGGAAAGTTTTTAGTTTCGAGACGTTAATACCGTCCCCTAAATTTGCTTAATCCATATTTTCTTAATCGCACTAGATACTCCAAAACGTTTAACTTCCATGTATATCTTGCTAAAGTTCACTAAACTTACTATTTTTAGTAACCTTAACGCTTTTCCTAAAATATTTTAACGACGTTTTTAATGACACTAATCAATATATATGTGATACTATATGTTTCGCTAGTGTTTTAAAAGCTCAAAATATCTCGAAAGCGTCCAAAAACTCATTTTACTATTCACATCAGCACCTATGTAATTTATTTTGCCAGAAAATAAAATGTTCAAGTTTCATTTGGCTATAACTTGGCCGTTTTAAGTCCGATTTTAGTGTACAATAATAAGAAAATATAGTCTATACTCTAACATATACGAAAATGACTCCAAAAACTACTTTACACCTAATAAAAAACATACCTAAGACGACCAAACCTCAAAACAATTTCGGATCAACACTATAATATTTCACAAGCGCTTTTATAAATCAAAAAAAAAAACCCACCAAACTTCACAATATTGCCTAAGCTAGTAATAATTTTCCATTCATAACTATCCACCAACCAAACCACATCCTAAAACTATACCCCTAATCTATTCATTTCCAAATTGGGTGCGTACAATTACACTTTTCAAACTCACCTCACCAAGATCATAAGGTCATAAACATATTACTTCCATTTTTATAAAAGATGACAAGATATTATTTCATTTCTTTTTGAAAAATCAACACATACACCATAGGAATCATAGATCTATGCAAGAACATAAACATATGTAGGATAAAAGTAGAAATGAATGTATAAGTTTCAAGATAAGCTTACAAATATGAAGAACAAGCTTAAGAAAACACAAGATTGAAGATGGAAGACTTGGATCTTGAAAAACCCCAAATAATAACCAAACCCTAATTTGTGGATCTTGAAGCAAACCCTTAAATCAAATGATCAAACCCTTGGAACACCCTTAGATATGATTAGAAATGATCTTGGAATGAGTGGATCTTGCTAGAAATCAAAACTATGAAATGATGGTGGTGGTGGCTTTGTGTCGTGAGCAAAAAGAGAGAAAAGGGAAGAGAGAAAAACTTTTGAGGCTTGCAAATGAAGAGTGAACCTTAGATGTGTTATTACTTGATATTTATAAGGAGTGGGATAAGATTAAGGGTTCATGGCTAGTCAAAATATGTGTAACCAAATGGCTAAGTGATCAACACACACCAAGAGTGTGTGTGGTGGTGAGTTCAGACGCACAAGACCAAAGGGGGAGGGGGTTTCAAACTTGAATTACTAACCAACTAGCCACTTGAAATTAAATCAAGATTCCATATTATATCATAGTGGAGAAGTGGTCCAAGTTTGGCATGCATAAGGACAAGAGTCTTACAACACCTTGCATGCCTCCAAAAATCACTATCTTTGCATGTGATGTAGTGTTCTCATTTAAAATTTAAATTTTTGGTTCCTTTTCTTTTCTTTTGCTTGCACCGAAAATTAGAGAGGTTAGGGGGTGACCACGAAATTTTGACTTCTAAACCTAACATATACGATAACTAGAGTTTACACAAAAAGATTTTGGGTTTCTAGGGTTCCGTTTGATTAAAAACGCGAAAAACGCAAATTAAACGCTAAAACGTAAAAATAAGTATCAGAAGTGATCGTAAACTACAAAACACTTAGAAAAGATAAAATAACTCATATAAAATTTAAACTAATCAAAATCCGAAGTCGGAACGCGTCCGATGACGTTTTTTAGATTTACGTGGGTTAACTTCCCGGTAAACTGCCAGATTCAAACGTAACATATAAAAGTCAAAAATAATGATCGGAAAAGTTTAAAATATTAACCTGAAATTTACAGGGTGTGACAGTGTGCGAAAACGTGCGAAAACGTATAAAGCGTGCGAAAACGTATAAAACGTATGAAAACATGCGGAAACGAACTAAAACGTAGAAAAACGTACCCCGGTCGGTGGTAGATTCGTGGTATAGTAGGGATGTATCGAAACACTTGAGGAGGGTGTATTCTCTCTATTTTTTAATTTTTTGGTTATCTAATATTATGTTAATCATTATCTAAGTCAAATATGATTATTCTATGTTAGTTTAATCCTTATTCTTAACAAGGTTAAAGGGGTGTTTTCTGCTGACGAGAATGGCGGGTTTGGTGATGACTACATTCAATTCAAGACAACTTTTTAAACCTCACAAGCAAATTAACAGAAATAAAGAGGCGGGTCAAGCTTATGGATAGAAAACTGTATTATCCATCATTAATCCGATTACAAGTTGGTTGGTTTATTCAGTGCAATGATTACTTATCTCGATGTGGCATATCATCCTTAGACTTAGGCGGGACTTCTTTCTAAGACCTAGACACATTAATTCTGTCATAATTAAAGCATCCTTATTTATATTGATTGTAATTCATCTAGAGGACGACACGGTGTATGTCGAACGAACCCTAGCTCATAGAGACTTTACCCACTTACTGCTTATTGGCGACTTGTGTTAGGTGGTAGTCCATAATCCAAACTATACCAATGATCATAACATTATTAGTTAGTACTAAGCCACCACCTACAACGGTACAACCAGTTCAATCAGGCAAGCAAGACGTTATTAGTGATCCTATTTGTTCCACCTATACGCATTACTATATGGAGAGCTATCCCGGACTCTTAGCCTACGCCCAAACAACACCGAAGTTGCAGCGCATTAAATATGTAGGACTAGACCCAGTTGAATGATAGGTCGCATACTTAAGCACGTAAACAAGTATAAATTGATAAACATAAACAAGCATACAACGATAAATTAAGAAATCGAGATATAAACAAAACCAAACATTCAGATCTTCATAATAATGGCTAATACCCGAAGGTATTAGCCTTTAAACATCATAATTAATACAAGAGTAATAGCTTAGACAAGGTAAACTAACCGAGTTAACGAATGATACAAATAAACTAATCGATTACAAAAAGTATAAGAAAGTACACGTTGTTAATATGTATTGGAATGCGTTGCGGACCTCTTCTACTCTATTTCTTCTTTTGAATTCGACTTTTGTGGTTTAGGTATCGAGAATATGATTTAGAACACTTAAAACTCATTTTTGAGTTTTGTATTTATAGGGTCTGGAGTCGGTGTCGATACGGCGTATCTAATGTGTTGGATACGACGTATTGGGTGTTTCTTAGAGTAGAGACCACATTTGATATCTTCCATAATATTCACATACTATATCTCCAATACGGCGTATTGGTCTTCTGGATACGGCGTATTGATCATGGGATACTTGTGGGTCTTTGGTGAGGCAGGCAATATACGCCATATCTTCTTTAATGGGATTTTTTTTTTTTAAATTTTAACTAATGACGTATTGGTTGTCAGAATAGTAATCTTCAAAATATCTTCGTTTAAGCTCCAGAATGCGAGCCTTTTGCTAATATTTACCAAGTACTCCATAATTACTGTAATTCTCAAATACAAATGATTAAGTAACATATCTTTGCAATAATCATACAAAGTGGGTTAATTACATGGGATAAATGATGCTATAATAGAGACGTTATGTGAGTCATTAAATATCCATCACTGTTCCTACTGTCCTCAAGTAGCCTTTAGAAGTTTATAAAAATGTATCCCTAAGGATATTTTCCGTTAAAGCATTTATTTGATCTATTACAAGTACACAACCAAACACTTCACGAAATAAGAAGATGAAAACACTCAAATTACTCAACTAATCTATGTGGTAACATGTAACTAGTTCGCTCAATTGCTCGGTCTTGATGGGTTTTCTATCATAAGCTTGGCAATGATACACATCTCCACCGCTAAAGCTAAGGAGTAACAAGTTTATACAGGTAAATATAAGTTTTTATAATAAGGCTTAGGGTTGATCAGTATCAATCTTCTTCACCAGAAGTTCACTCTAAACAAGCAGCTGAAGCACACATACATGGCCGTAACGACGGAATAGACATGTGTGTTCTATCATATCCTCATTCGAATTTAACCAACGGTTAGGATGAAGAATGATATAGGGTAGGGACCTTCCAACTTTCACCAAAAGTCGTAAACCAACAAGGCAGCTAAGACATGCATACATGGCTGTAACGACGGAATAGACATGCACGCTCGTACACATCCTCATTCGCGTAAAACCAGCGGCTAGTCATTAGGAAAGAGAAGTAAATTGTTATTAAATAAAAAATTACGAAGCAAATAGATTAAAGTCTTAAAATACAAGTTGATAGACACTTTTTTCCCTGACATTACCATGTTAAAGAAAGACTATTTACAACGTCTTGATCATAGATAAAAAACAACAACCTAAGTTGGCGTTCCCGTAACAGTCAACTTCCCAATCATCCCAAACTTTACATACTCTGCAAGGCAAGTGGCGATATCTTTCACTTTATACAATACTTTACATCGTTGAATCATCAGATATATCAACGAATAATCGATCCTTCGTGTAATTCCTTCGGTAGTTGCGAAACGATTATCTTCAAACTTTCCTTCTTCTTTTTTTGTTGCGATTTTTCAAATTTTTTTGATTTTCTTTTTTTTTTGCTAACACTATACTACGAAACTCTGTGTAATTTCACCATCTTCACGATCATAATAATTCTGGATAATTCCTTTGGTAATTCTTCATTCTTCGGGCGTACCATTAATTGCGTTGGTAGTAAAAAATACATGAGTTTTGACTATAATATACATTCCCATTTGCGATGTGCAAATTTCTTCCAACCGTACCAAAATTGACACAAGACTCGAGAAATACAAACTTTACACTTTAAGAAACTAGCAACTGTAAAATAAACTTAATCTAACAGGGTAGGCTAAGGTGTAAAGGTGTAACGAAATAAACAATTGGTGTATTTCCTAAAGGATTGGCTCTACGGGTTGTTCTAGGGGTATCTTACTCTTGAAGTGAGAGTAAACAAAGGGTTTATACGGGGGTTAACTAACCAGTGTAGTTAAGATCTCCCTCGTCCTATTTTTATTGTCCACGTTTCCTTTTTGGGACGCCCTAATTTAATTGTCCACTGCTTAAAATAGATAGGGAAGTTTGATCAAGTTTACTATATTACCCTTGTTTGAAATTATTATTACAAACTTTAAAGAAGACTTTAATTAATTAGCTAAGGGTAAAACTGTCATTCTGTCAAAAAGTAAGAGAGAGAAAACAGTAATAAATGCACTTTTATTAAACTGTGTGTTTTTTTGTCGGGGGACAATAATTTTGGGACGAAGGGAGTAATAAGCAACATGTAAAGGCGTTTTGAGTGTAATCCTAAAATTTACCAATTTAAACAAGTTACTCCATCTAAATCCACAATACTCATCATTGCGGTCTCGAGTGATATACCAAGCCAATTTTAAAGTCTACTACATCACCGACACACTCATATTTTGTGGAATTTGGGTAAACATTTAGAAACAGATAAGGTTAAATCCTCACAATATCTAATAAGGGTTATTGTGTGCGGGTTATGTATCATGTAATTCACAAAGTATGCTATATTTTTTTATAATTTGAGCATAATTTTAGCATTTTAGTGTAAAAAAAATTAGGCCAAGTAAACATTCTAATTCCATTCCCCCTTCCCCCCCCCCCACCCATTGATTATACAACATCCTCGTTGTATAGATTAAACATTAAAAATACAAAAATTAAAAAGAATTAGAATGTGGGAAACTCCCTGATATTTGCTCGGTAGATTCTCCATGTAGATTTTATTGAGCAAGAATTCGTGTGTTGAACAACCGCCTTGAGGTTTCAAGACTCCAACACTTCAAGATCTCCAGATTTGTAAATTCTCCACCAATATTCGTTGATATTTATTTCACGAGGTCCTGTGTAAAAAATAGAAAAAACGTGCATTCTATCTGGTATTACCGGTTTATTTAAACTAAATAAACAACTAAATACAAGTCAGTCTGGGTGAATACGCCATTCTTGTGCATTGAATACGCCGTTTTATCATAACTGAAAATAATGTTTTATAGTGTATTAAAAAGTAATGATGATAACGTCCAGACAATAACCCAGAGCCGATTTGGTATGGAGCGGGTTACGACGTATTGATCTTGGAAGAAGGACTCAATAAAATTAATAAACATTTTGGGTTGTCTTCAGGGAAGCACTTTTGTTACAACAAAGTCTCTTCAAGTTATTACTTTTCTTCTTCTCTTCACACACTGAAATCATTTTCTTCTCATTTCTTGTTATTTGTTGTTTGGATACGGTGCTTGTTTCTGAAATGTACTCACGAGCTATGGTGCTGAACTTACTGCCAGTCTTTGTTCTATCATGCATAAACAAGTCAAAACATCATATCATGATATACATAAAAAATATGAGAACCTGTTTTAAGTTAGATACATCACCATATGAATAATAAATGTACAGATAGAAACAAAAAAAATAAGGATAGGGGTATCATAGGTCTGGCTACTGCTGGTCCTGCTGGGCTGTAGAGGTGTTGGCCTCACCAGTCCTCTGCCTGACCCTACACTGATATGGTATACGAGTCTCAAAGTATGGCATGTAGGTAACTCGAGCAGAGTCTAATAACTGTGCAATGCCACTGGCGACCCATACGGTGAATCTGGAGAAATCCCTGGCCATAGCACAAATACTCACGTGGCTTAGCTAATGACCTACAAATTAATGCACTTCCTCCTATAATCTGACAACACTGTGGCTTAGTCCTGGCAGCAAGCTGGTGGTGGCTGTGTGCCTGACGTGGTACCGAAACAGCCTGGTCACCCTCATCAACAACGGAAGCATCCTGAGCGACTCCAGGGGCACCAGCCGCAACATCAGGCTGCCTCTCTGGTCCCAAGGCTACCCAATCCCATGTATCATCAATCTTGATACAGATCTGTAACCTCACTAACTCATCCATATCAATAACTGGGAGTGCAGGGGCAATATCTTCAATCCACATGCCTCTCTACTTAGGTGTCAAATGCTTAGTTAATCGAGCTACAAACTGTTCTCCAGAGATAAGAGCCCCACTCTTCCTCCCAACAGCAAACAACCTCAAGTACGTAGCCAATAAATAAGGGACGTTGACCGAGCCAACGCCCATCCCTCTTAAGTAAAACAGATCAGTCACAATCACCTTCTCAGGTGTTTGACTCCTCCCAGCTATACTGCACGCAATCAACCTATGGCACAACCTAAGAATCAGATTCCTAATGGAAGTGTAGGACAGGGTTGTGCCAAGGAAATATCCAGCTGATGAGATACCAATCCAATAATCTCTTAGATACCCCTTGTTGAGGATCTGCCTTGCACTCTCGGCCTAGTATCTAGCAAAACCGGGGGACTCCATCTCCTCCCCCATATGTAATCCCAAAGCTACAATAAACTACCTCCAACTCAGGCGATGCCTAGCTCCTCCTAACTGAAACGTAAAGCTCTAGGCGTGTCCAAATCAAGTATACCCTCTCCAAACCTGAATGTACTTAAAAACTCCAGAATAAGCTCGTGTACCAACGGTCCCCTGATATCAAATAGCCGCCTCCAAGCCTGGCTAGTGAACAAACTCACTCCCTGAGCATCCCTGTGCTCCATAAGCATCCTAGCACTTAACCCCTCAGCCATCAAGTCTGACAATCCTCCAAAATCGAACACCTGCACCCTGTGCACCTCCCTCCTGTATATCCTAGCCAATCTCATCTTGAAATCTACTATATCAGGGGGCGGGCGAGTTAAGGGACTTAAGTATATGGTTCTACGGCATAACACCAAATCCTTACCAATCAAACCCTAACCCTAATTAATTCAAAATTCAATTCAAAATCGCAAATCGAAAAGAGAAAGGAGAAAGCTTATTACCGTATGATCGCGACAAAGAAGAGTATGATTATGAATCAAAAGCAAAAGATCTCCAAGAATTTTTGTAGTAAGAATTTGTGTGTGAGAGAGTGAAAAAGTTGTGGTAAAACTTAATCCAGCGTATCAATTGGGTTTTTATACCCAGACTCGATACGCCGTATTGATTCTTAATTAATACGCCGTATTGACGAGTTTTATTGACTTAGTCAACTTCTGTTAAAAATAGTGGATACGCCGTATAGGTTTTAACCTAATACGTCGTATCCGTCCCTGGAGACCAATTTTCCTAATTTAAAAAGTAAAGAAAACATACCTTGGCCTCTACAACATTCTTGTATAAACACCATCCTTATAATACCGCTTAGGGTCGAATGAAATGCCAAACGACACATATAAATTCATGATGAGATAGAATAGTATTTCGTTGACGTAATATTTCCAAATCACGATATTTACTTTTAATTTTATGATAAAACTTCCCATTTTGAAAGTTTTATTGATTTTATCGCGACTTGTTTCCAAAAGCATATTTGACCCTTGTGTGTTCATGTTACCACCCGAACACTGTAATATATCGATCTCATTATCATCATTGTCTTTTTCTGACTTTAAATCATCGGTATGAATAGTTTTGAAGGGGAATAGATCATTAAAGTATAAAACGTTTTGTTCCTTTTCATCATATTCAGACAATCATGTTTCATCATTCAAATCGATATGTTGAGGGCTTAAAATTGGTTCAGTTAACAAATCTGATTTAGACGTTGAAGCATCATTGTAAACAATGGCTGGAAATTCGTTCTCAAAATCTTTAAAGAAGTCTAAATCATCAAAACAACTGACAGTAGGCTCGGGTAGTGGTAGTGAAGGCATATTAACTTTTTCATTATCATTTTCTGAATTCGTTTTCAAATCATTGGTAGAAATTATTTTATAAGAAAATGAGTTTTTATCAAAAATTACCATGTAATCTTCATCTTCGGAGTCGTCAATGAAATTCTAAAGTAAATTTCATCGTTAAGAGGACTTACTGTGGATTCGCAAGAAAGTGTTTTTCCAGATGATACCCCGTCATTAAAGGCTATAGCTGGGAATTCGGTTTAACAAAAGGATCTGAGGTTGTGAATGTCTTCATCATACCAGATTTTACCATACTTAGCAGTTTCCCAGTTAAACACTTTGCCACTTTTTCGAGCTTTTTCTTCCTCGAGCCTGATGTATTCCTCCATAGTAATGTTCGGATCGTCCATCCTGTAACAATCTTACTAGAAAAACTATTAATTAGCTAATATGTCGTATTTAGTGAATTGAATACGCCGTATCACATAAACACAATAAACAAACAAGATTATAAACTATCCTAAACTACACTAATCCTAAGGGTTAGATCTAATGCTAAAAACTAAAATATAAAATAAAATCAAGATTAATTTTTACTCTCCGGCAATGGCGCCAAAAACTTGATGTGTCATTGTGTGGTGTATATTTTTATGATTCAAGTTTTAAATTAAAATTTTTCTGACTTAACAAAAAACAACACTTTAACGGGCAGTGTACCCGGTCGGTGGTAGATTCGTGGTAAGTAGGGTGTCGAACACCTGAAGCGAGGTTAAATCTCTTAATTTATTAATATTTTGGTTTACTAATCTATGTTAATTCTAATCTAAGTCAAACTTATGCTAATCCTATGTTAGTTCTAATCCCTTATTTTAACAGTAAAGGTGGGGGGGTTTAAAACTAGAGAGACTGGCACGGGTTGGTTATGACTACAATCAATTTCAAGACACTTTAACACACGTAAGCAAATTAACAGAAGATAAAAGAGCGGTCAAGCCTTATAATAGAAAACTGTATTAGCCATCATTAATCCGATTAGAAGTTGGTTTGTTTATTTAGTGCAATGATTACTTATCTCGAAGTGGCATATCATTCTTAGACTTAGGCGGGACTTCATCCTAAGACCTAGACACATTAATTCTATCATAATCAAAACATCCACATAAAGCATCCATATTTGTATTGATTATAATTCATCTAGAGGACGAAACGGTGTATGTCGAACGAACCCTAGCTCATAGAGACTTTACCCACTTACTGCTTAATGGTAACTTGTGTTAGGTGGTAGTCCATAATCCAAACTATACCAATGATCATAACGTTATTACTTAGTACTAAGCCACCACCTACAACGGTATAACCAGTTTAATCGAGGCAAGTAGGACGTTATTAGTGATCCTAATTGTTCCACCTATACACATTACTATATGGAGAGCTATCCCATACTCTTAACCTACGCCCAAATAACACCAAAGTTGTAGCGCATTAAATATATAGGACTAGACCCAGTTGAATGACAGGTCACATACTTAAGCACGTAAACAAGTATCATGTGATAAACATAATCAATAAATCAGATCTTCATAATAATGGCTAATACCTGGAGGTATTAGTCTTCAAACATCATAATTAATACAAGAGTAATGGCTTAGCCAAGGTAAACTAACTGAGTTAACGAATGATACCAAAAACTGAACGATTACAAAAGTATAAGAAATTACACGTTGTCTCCTATGGATTGAAATGCGTTGCAAGACCTCTTCTGCTTTTTTCTCCTCTGAAAATCACTTTTGTGGTTTAGGTATCGAGAATATGATTTAGCACACTTAAAACTCGTTTTTGAGTTTTCTATTTATAGGGTCTGGAGTCGGTGTCGATACAGCGTATCCAATGTGTTGGATACGGCGTATTGAGGTTTCTTAGAGTAGGGACCACGTTTGCTATCTTCCAGAATATTCACATACTATATCTCCAATACGGCGTATTGGTCTTCACTGGATACGACGTATTGATCATGTGGTCTTCGTCTTTGGTGAGTGCAGGCACGGATATGCCGTATCTTCCTTGATGGATACGGCGTATTGGTTGTCAGAACAGTAATTTTTAAAATATCTTCGTTTAAGCTCCAGAATGCACGCCTTTTGCTAATATTCACCAAGTACTCTATAATTACTGCAATTCTCAAATACAAACGATTAAGTAACAATTCTTTGCAATAATTATACAAAATGGGTTAATTACATGGGATAAATGATGCTATAAAATAGACGTTATTTGATGTCATCAGTGCGCGGAAAAGGTATGGAAGTTGTAAGGGAGCATTATTTTACCAGGCCACAATGACATCAACTGTGTAATGTTTACGTGATGCAATAATTAACAAACTTTGAACCACAGCAGTTAACCAAGCACACTGCTTAATAAATATGCAAGAAAAAAATGAAAAGGTGTTACAAATTAGGAACAATCAAACTTTTGATCGCAACAATTTAACTTACACGTCCTAATAAAAAGTTTAGCTAGATTTCAAACATTGATAAAGCTATGTTAAGTTTAAAACATTCCTTCGAGTACCATACTTTTGATACGTTCGTACAAATACTAGAGAGAAGATCATATGAGACGAGAATATCAAATCACCACAACCATAAAGAACACCCCGAGGAACTGCAAGTTCAATCAATAACATGAATAACTGATGGAAGTGTGTCAGAAACACAAAGGAAAGATGGAAAAAAATAGAGCTTACTTATTAGAAAAACTTCTAAAAGATTATCAGGATGAGGCAGTGTTGCAAGCCTTGAACCCTGCAATCATGAATAAGATGTCAACCATACGAATGAAATAGAGCCTCGATTTTAATGTATGAAGATTTTGATGCTTATAGAGTAAAAGATACCAATGGATACGGAACAAGTATAAATACCTCACGGCAGTGGTAATTTGGACCAGGCAGTATAGTTGAATAAAATGTAATGATACGAAGCATTTGACAGGCCTGCAGGACAAAGTTAAATTGACACCTTCATAACTCACAGTAACCAGGACATGGCGTAGAAACATAATACTTAACGATACTATAGATTACTAGATACCCACTTGGTAGTTTGTTATATGCCACTCAAATACTAAATAAATGCTACTACTCCAGTGTGGTATATCCTATATCATAACACGGGGTCGATTCTTGGATTTGGCTAGTTTCTAGAGAGAGAAACACTAGAGAGAA
>BQNB010070310.1:7231-33172 GCA_026074375.1 Tanacetum coccineum
TTGTTAAACCAACCTTTCGAAATTGATCTTATGCCAATCAAACTCGGCAGTTTCGACGTCGTCATTGGTATGGATTGGTTATCCATGTATCATGCTAGAATTATCTGTGATGAGAAAGTCGTCCATATCCCAATCAACGGTGAAACTTTGATCATTCGAGGAAATCAAAGTAAAACCTGACTAAGTCTCATATCCCGAGGTTGTAAAGTTTTTGTAATCCAAGTAATGGAAAAGAAGTCAGACGAGAAAAGACTAGAAGATATCCCAGTAGTCAGAGAATTCCCAAAAGTTTTTCCTGAAGATCTACCTGGCCTTCCTCCCATTCGCCAAGTAGAATTCCAAATCGATCTAATTCCAAGAGCGGCACCTGTAGCCCGAGCACCTTATAGATTAGCTCCTTCAAAATGCAAGAACTATTTAACCAACTTCAAGAGTTATCAGATCAAGGTTTTATCCGACCAAGTACCTCGCCTTAGGGAGCTCCTGTCTTATTTGAAAAAAGAAAGACAGATCTTTCAGAATATGTATCGATTACTGGGAGTTGAATAAACTTACCGTAAAGAATCGTTACCCATTACCCAGGATTGATGACTTATTTGACCAACTTTAAGGTTCGAGTGTCTACTCGAAGATTGACTTAAGATCAGGCTATCATCAACTAAGAGTAAGGGATGAAGATATTCCCAAGACTTCTTTCAGAACAAGATACAGACATTATGAATTTCAAGTGATGCCATTTGGTTTAACTAACGCACTTGCTGTATTCATGGATCTCATGAATCGTGTGTGCAAACTATACTTGGATAAATTTATGATAGTATTTATCGATGACATTCTCATCTACTCTCATAATGAAGAAGAGCAAGCAAATCATCTGAGAATAATCCTAGAATTACTCAAGAAAGAGAATTTGTATGCCAAGTTCTCCAAATGTGATTTCTAGATTCGTATCGTGTAATTTCTTGGACACTTAATTGATAGCCAATGACTTCATGTTGATCCCGCCAAGATTGACGCAGTTAAGAATCGGACATTTCCCACTATACCAACAGAAGTACGCCAATTCTTAGGACTCGCCGGCTATTATCGGAGATTTTTCAAAGATTTTTCAAACAATTGCAAAGTCTTTGACTGAATTAACCCAGAAAAACAAGAAGTATATCTGGGGTGAAGATCAAGAGTCGGCTTTTCAACTACTTAAACAAAAGCTATATGAAGCTCCAATCTTAGCATTACCATAAGGAAATGATGATTTTGTTGTTTACTGTGATGCATCTTATCAAGGTATGGGAGCAGTATTAATGCAAAGAGAAAAAGTTATTGCAAATGCATCCCGACAACTCAAGCCTAATAAAGAAAACTACATCACTCATGATCTTGAATTAGGAGCAGTTGTGTTCGCTCTTAACATCTAGAGACACTATCTCTACGGCACAAAGTGTACGGTTTTCATCGATCACAAAAGTATTTAACATATTCTTAATAAAAAAGAATTGAACATGAGACAACGTTGTTGGTTAGAATTACTTGCAGATTACGATTGTGAAATTCATTATCACCCTGGAAAGGCAAATGTTGTAGTAGATGCCTTAAGCCGAAAAGAACGAATCAAAACACTCCGAGTTAGATCATTAGTTATGACCATTCACCCAAAGTTACTGACATAAATTCTCGAAGCTCAAACTGAAGCACTCAAAGAAGAAAACCTCAAAGGTTCTGACAAGATGTATCAGGATCTAAAGAAACTCTATTGGTGGCCTAACATAAAGGCAATCATCGCTGAGTATGTTGGCAAGTGTTTGACATGCTCTATAGTTAAAGCTGAATGTCAGAAGCCATCCGGCTTACTGGTACAACCATATATTCCTATGTGGAAATGGGAGAGAATAACAATGGATTTTGTCATCCCTCAAAGGCACTGAGGCAAGGTCTTTCACGTTGACCCGACCCGACATGACGTTTGCTGTGAATCAAGTCTTTCTTTGAGTAAAGCCAAACACTTTCTTTATCCTGCTTTTTGTTTCGTTAAAAAGGTCGACCCTTATATCATTTATTTGATTTGCATCAAAAAATGTCGGGTCGTTAAAAATCCACTGTTTTTGTTCGATAATTATTTCTCGGGGAGGATCAACAACAAGAAATCCGGGCTCAACAACAAGAAATCCAGTAAGACTAAAGCAAGAAACTATAGGATAACTAGCTTGTTGCTACTGTTTACTTATTAAAGTTAAGCATTTTCTATGACATGACACAATTTGGGTCATTTTCGATTGTCTTACTAAATCTGCACATTTCATCCTTACCCGAGAGACAGATAGTATGGAAAACCTTACAAGGTTATACATCAAAAAAATAGTCTCTCGACATGGCGTGCTAATATCCATTATCTCGGATCGTGACAGTCATTTCCCATCCAAGTTCTGGAAATCATTGCAGAATGCTTTGGGTACTCAATTAGACATGAGTACTGCATATCATCCCGAAACCGATGGACAAAGTGAAAGGACCATCCAAACACTCGAAGACATGCTTCGAGCCTGTGTCATAGATTTTGGAAAGGGATGGGAAAAACACTTACCATTGGTAGAATTTTCCGAGAACAACAGTTACCATGTCAGCATTAAGGCAGCACCATTCGAGGCACTTTATGGTCGAAAGTGCAGATCACCTATTTGATGGGCCAAAGTTGGAGATGTTCAACTTACAGGACCAGAAATAATCTAGGAAACCACCAAAAAAATAGTAAATTCGACAACCCTTGTAAGCTGCCAGAGATCGACAGAGAAGTTATGCCAATATAAGACGAAAGCCCTTAGAATTTCAAGTTGGAGATCATGTCATGTTGAAAATATCACCTCGTAAAGGAATCATCCGATTTGGAAAAAGAGGAAAACTTAACCCTCGGTACATTAGACCATTCAAAATCCTTGAATGGATTGACCCAGTGGCATACAAACTAGAGCTTCCTGAAGAGCTTAGTAATATCCGCAGTACTTTCCATGTTTCCAATCTAAAGAAATGCTTATCTGACGAATCTCTCATCATTCTAATAAAAGAACTTCAGCTTGATGACAAACTCAACTTTGTGGAGGAACTTGTAGAAATCATGGATCGAGAAGTCAAGCAACTGAAATAAAGTCATATTCCTATAGTCAAAGTACGATGGGACTCCAAAAGAGGACCAGAATTTACATGGGAATGAGAAGATCAAATTCGTGCCAAGTATCCACATCTGTTTTCAAACGTCTCTTCGACATCCAACTAAATCTCAGGACTAGATTCCTTTTAAGGGGAGAGGACTATAACAACCCGTAATTTTCATCAATGTAATTATCCATCTATTAAATCAGATGCACTGTATTATCCATCTATTAAATTAGATGTAATATATACCACCTTTTTACAGGGACATTTTTGCTTTAACTCATTATGCAACGTAACTTGCATCTCTAAAGTAAACGAGCTCACGCAACTACCTATGACTATTCTATCTATGTATATGTCAAGCAAACATCATAACATGTCAATTCTACACTCTAATATCATTTATAACATGTACAATATTCATTTAACAAAGTTTTCACGACATTATTATCAAATGAACATAAACCGTTAATGATTATGCCTAAACCCTAATTTTATATAATGTAAACATACGAAATAAATGTACAAGAAAGTAAGTCACATGTACAAGTATCATAGCATCTCATTTGAATACATTTTCCCTCTAAAATAAAGTACAAGTCTCTAAAAGCACAATGTACAAGCTTTTTAAGCACGAATCCAAGTAAGCCATTTTATCTCTATTTTTCTTAGAAATATCGTTCAAACTAATCAACACGTGTTTCAAGAACTTAATGCTCGACATTACATTTCATTTTCCTTCCTTATTACTGTAATACACATGAATTAAAACCCTAAAAACCCTAACTCGTTCCTAAACCAAACCCGCAACCACTTTTCTTTAATTTTTACCCATTTTAAATGCAACCAAGCACCCAAACACCTCCATGACTAAGCTACTTCAACTATAAGCAGCTTACAAGCACCTTAAATCCATTTCTTGGTCACCAAGTTGGCCACATCCTCTCCTTATTGCTTCTTTATAGCCGCGGCCACAAATACCTTTTCAACACTCACCACCTTTCAATCCTAAAGTTCTAGCCCACCTTATTCACCCTCATAGCCTCTCTTACTCAGCCCTCACTAGCCATGACACTAAGCAACTCCTACCTTGGGCTCCAAGTTCATTCGCACCCTATAAAAGGGGACGCACCCTTCACTTTAAACTCACACCTCAAATTCTCATTTCTATCTCTCAAATGAAGTTCTAAGCTGCTCAAGGAAGTCAAGAGAAGTCCCAAGTCTAGAATAGAAGCAAAGAAACTAAGAAACGAATCCCCAGAGGTCGAGTTCTAGGCGTACGAGTCCCAAAAGGCATTTTCGACCCATTTTCAAAACCACAAGCCGAATTCAGGTTCCATAAACTCTCATTTCTATTTTAAATCTTTAATTAGTGTCCTATGATCATACTTACACTCTTTTTAGAATCCTTGAGCTCAAAACCCATTCATTATAAACTTTTAAAACTAAACGAACCCTTTGAAACCCTAGTTCACTTGTTTTACTTTAATCCATAAGCTAAACCCACAAGTTGTTATTATAAGCTATTCTAATAAGCTTATTTATCATTTCTATAAACATTTTATCAATTCTTAAAAGCCTTAACCCGTTGGAAAATTTTTTGAACCAAATGAACCCGTTTTGTATTTTTGAACTCGAAAACCATTTTTATAAGCTATAAGCTTGTAAAAGCAATTTTTCCTAACTTATTTTAGCTTATTATTATAAGCTATAACCTGGAAAACCCTTTTGGAATCCTAAAATAAGCTTGCATGGATTTTGGACTAGTTTTGTAAAATATCTACATGCAAGGGGTATATATTGTTACTTTTGGAAATTATTAACTCCAAGGGCTGAAAATGTCACTTTATGAAACTTATAAATCCAAGGGTCATTCTTGCCAAGTTTTAAAGGTTAATTATGTAATTAATTATAATCCAAGGGTAATTATTGCCAATTTGATATTCTTAAAATATAAAATATTATATTTTTATATAAATTTTAAAAATATATAAAAATATTGTAAAACCAGATTTTATTAAACCCCGATACAATTATTGTTATTAATCATCGATCGACACTTTATAAATCAATTACGTTATATAATTAACGTAATTTATCATCAACTAGCTTTTGAAGAAACTTATAATCTTATCGTATCACGATAATAGGGTGTTTCATATGAGGGGCTCCATTTGAGTATTCGTTTTGACGAGTTTACTAGGTTTACGATTTAAAGTGCCCTGGCTTCTCAAACGATACTGTGTGGCCTCTGAATTATGATAGCCCGAACAGTGATTCAATAATTCCATAAATTAATCAATCAAAGATATAAGTTAAACTTTATGAAGTTTTGAAACATAATCAATCAAACTAAGACTTGACATATTACCCCAGGTTGTGTGACGAAGCCGTTACTTTTATTTCATACTTTTGCCATCAATCAGATTTTCCTGTACTGTTAAAGTAAGTTCATAGCCTTACATTAAAATCTCTTTAATATTTCATAAACCCGTGAGGGGGATACATGCTTAAATCATAAATGCAAGTATTTTTCTTTATGCTATCCTGATATATTATTGCCTAAGTAACTGCTTTAGCCATTAAGACCCCATTATCATGAACCGTTAATTACTTGTCGGGGTAAGCACGAATAATGTGAATAGATCTATTTGGGACTGGACTTCCCCGTTAGTGTACCTAAACTTTCGGTAACCAATAGCACATCATTTGAAAAACTTTACGGGTGTTTGGCAAAGACACCCGTTAGGGCAATTACTTGTGGTTATTGATTAACCTAAGGCTTCGGTGTCATGAGCTTGGGGCAATAATATTATTTTACAAACTTTAGGTGTATAACAATGTAACCTACTATTGAACTTGTATTTAAACTGTTTATTATAAACCTATGAATTTCACTCAACTATTGTGTTGACTTTTTAGCATGTTTATCTCAGGTAACTAAGCAGATATGGCACGGAGTGGCACGGACTTGAAGATGGCTAAACCATTATCATTCAAACTTTTTTGATTTCCTATAGATTTTGGGACCTATGTTTGTAAAAACTCTGATGAATAAATGAATGATAACAACTTTTTTCCAAAACGTCTCTTTATGACTCGTTTTCTATGATTATGACTTTTGTACTATGAAATAATACCCCAGATTAGCTTCCGCTGCTATATGTATCAAAATGGGGGTGTTATAGAAATGACCCAACTTTTCATATTTTCGAGTTTAGGGTTGTAGGGTCGTAGTAAGGCTTCCAGACCCAAAAAGGAAAACTTTGGGTGAAAAGGGTATTGATTGCATCTTTGTTAGATATGCTGAGCATTCTAAGGCATATAGGTTTTATGTTATTAAACCTAATGTTTTTGTGTCTATTAACTTAATTATAGAATCAAGAGATGCAACATTTGATAAGAACCATTTCTCTTCAATACCTAGACCAAAGGATTTTATACCAAATTCGGTTGAATCTCAAAGGGGTGATCATTCTGATGATGTACCAAGTGAGATTCCTGAACCCCGAAAAGGTAAAAGAGTTCAGAAAGCTAAATCATATTGTTCTTATTTTCAACTATACTTAGTTGAGGGATCGATAGATCATGTTGGATCACAACACTCATATTGCTATAGTATTGAGGAAGATCCTAGAACCTATAATGAAGCTATGCAATCTCGTAATGCTGCTTTCTGGAAAGAAGCAATAGATGATGAGATTGGTTCCATTATGGAAAATGATACATGGATTTTATCTGATTTACCTCCTGGTTGCAAACCTTTAGGTTGCAAATAGATCCTCAAAAGAAAGATGAAAGTCGATGGAACAATTGACAAGTTTAAAGCTCGATTAGTAATTCAAGGCTTTAGACAAAAGGAAGGGATCGATTACTTTGATACCTATACACTAGTTGCTCGTATCACTACTATTAGATTGTTGTTGGCCTTAGCAGCTATACACAATCTAGTGATCCATCAAATGGATGCCAAAACATCAATTTTAAATGGTGTTTTGGATGAAGAGGTGTATATGAAGCAACCAGAAGGATTTGTTATGCCGGGTAATGAGTATAAGGTGTGTAAGCTGGTTAAGTCATTGTATGGGCTGAAAGAAGCACCTAAGCAGTGGCATCAAAAGTTTAATGAGATTATGTTGTCAAGTGGTTTTCTTTTAAACCAATCTGACAAGTGTGTATATAGCAAATTTGATAGTTCTGGTAAAGGTGTCATATTTTGCTTATATGTTGATGACATGTTGATTTTTGGAACTAACTAAAATCAAGTTGCTAAAACTAAGAAGTTTTTGTCATCAAAGTTCTCAATGAAAGATATGGGAGAAGTAGACGCTATTCTTAGTATAAAGATTAAACGTGAAAACAAGGGATTGTCATTACACAATCTCACTACATTGAGAAAATACTCAATAAATTTAATCGTGATGATTGTTCTCTGGTGAGTACTCCTATAGATCCGATAGAAAAGCTTAAGCCTAATACAGGTAAACCTGTGGATCAGCTTGAATACTCAAGAGCTATTGGTTGCTTAATGTATGCTATGATAAGTACTAGACCAGATATTGCATATTTTGTTGGTAGATTGAGTAGGTTTACTTGTAATCCTAGTAGACAGCATTGGAAAGCAATAACAAGAGTGTTTAAGTACTTGAGAGGTGCTATGAATTATAGTTTATCATATGTTGGATATCCTTCGGTGTTAGAAGCTTATGCAGATGCTAGCTGGATAAATCATGTTGAAGATTCATCTTCTACGAGTGGATGGGTGTTCTTTGTTGATCCCAATGAATAGATCTTTGACTCCTTAGCTTGATGTAAGGTTTAGTATCCTTGGATAAATCCAAAGGTACTAAGAATGAAACTTTGAGTGAATGATATAAACTATGCAGAATCTTGTTTATACCACTAAGAAGTATAATCAATGGAATAGTAATGTATGTTTGACAAACAGAAAATATAACCAAAACAATAAGCTCTAATATATTAATACGAACACTCTTTGACAGTGTTAAGGTTTACAACCTTGAAGCTATAAATACTATAAAAGACTGATATCTAAAACCATAACCTAGGATCTCCTTTTATACACCAAGAAGTCCTTTACAAGATAACTACAAATCTTCTAAACATCTATAAGATATCAACATATCTTATAAATATATAAGATATACACAGAATAACTAATACATATATATTAACACGTCTTTATATCTCTTCACACATCTTTATCTTCATGCAGTCTTCAATCTTTGTTAGCAATATAAAAACTCTTCAGCAGTGTTAAGTCAGTACTAGCAGTACTAACTTATACCTAGCAGTACTAATATTCTTCTAGCAGTACTAACTGGTTTATACTGCCAGCTATAACTCAAGCAGTACTAACACTTTGACTTGGCAGTACTAAGTATAAAGACCCTTAATTCCTATCAATCCTCCCCTAAACTTGTGATTTACCTTCAAATCATTAAGTTTCTTTAATTAAAGCTTTTTAAGAGGATTCTTCCAAACATTCTTCTACTTCTGTACTTGTGATCTTATAAACCTGAGAAGTTCAAATGCCATTTCACTTTCATGATCAACCTCTAATCTTATACTTAACATCCTTGCTAACATTTCTTGATTAAGAGGATATTTCTTCTCTATCATCATGTGAATGGCAATTCCATTGTCCATCAACAAAATATGAATTCCACATGAATCAAATAGTCTCCTACTTATCAAATTGTATTCATGTTGATTCCTCCAGACTTCATCTTCTTCATCAGGCTCAAATAAGGTCTTCAGATCTCCCTATAGCATCAAGTCATATCCTTATGGACTTGTTGTTACATACCTTTTCTTCTACCAGTCTATGTAGATCTATCACATCCTGTTTGTCAAAATCATTAAGCATCTCACTAAAAATCTTATAATTCTTGGTGCTTCCATTTGCTCTGATGATTTGATAATACATAAAGTTTTCTAACATGATATGTCTCTTCCAATCAACTATTGGGTACTTAGTAGCCAAAGATTCAACTTCCATAGCAAATTCATCTCCTGGAACTATATCTAAATAAGCTTTAAGTTCTTCTTTCTTAGCATCATCTTCCATTTTTACCTTTTTGTACTTTCTTCACTTTGCTTTTCACCTGCTCTTTTCCTGGAAAGTGTTTTCTTTCTACTGCCTCCAGCTAACTTGCAACTGCTATCATCCTTCTTTCCACTATCTTTAATCACTTCTGTATCCATTGGAACAAATGAACTCACCTATTTGTATGCTTTATCAAACAACTTTTAATTCATCTTTAAACCTCCATAATTCTTCAAGTACATGACCATGTTCTTCCTTACTTCAGCTACAGAGTATGGTCTATTCAGCTGAGCATGGTATCTTAACACTGCAGGATCACTCCAGTCAATTTGCTGAGCTTGAGTAGGTTCAGCAGCAACTTCTTCCCTTTCATCCAACTATTTTTGAAGTTCAAGAGCTGCTTCAAAGTTAATCCTTTCTTGTTCTTGTTCTGCCATAGCTTTTGCTTGTTCTTCCTCAAACACTTTCTTAGCTAACTCTTCATCCATACCCATCTACACTTGAACCTTCTTTTTAACTTTCTTTGGAGGCTCAGATTCTTGCATAATTGCTTTCCCTTTGTCTTTTGCCTTTACACCAGCAGTACTAACTGTTCTACTGGCATTACTAACTCTACCACTGCCACTACTAACAGAATTCTTTTTGGTGTTAAGGTTTTGAGCAGTTGCAACACTTCTTCTTCTTATAGTGCATCTGCAAAAGTCTGTAGCTGCAAACTAAACACTACTAATTGGCTCTTGCTAGTAGATCATAAATCTGTGTATCATCATTCCTCCCCTCATCTGCAGCATGTGGAGGAACTAAAGAAATTCCAGCATCCATGTCAAGCTCTTCAATCAAACTCCTCCCTTATTTGGAAGGATCCTCCAAGTCTTCTTCATTGTCAGATTCCACCTCTCTAACCCTTCTTCTAGATTTGCTTGCCTTCACAATCTTTTCTAACTTCTTCACCTTTCTAGTAAGCTGTATGAGAGCAGAATTGTAGGTTTGTTTGGTTTCTTTTAATTCAGTCTCCAAACTCTGCACTTTGTTAGACAATGAAGGTACAACAGAGATCGTATTCCTTAAGTGAATTACTCACCCTCATCACGTTAAGTATGTGAACACTGTGAGAGCGTGATTCATGGAGGCATTAGAACAGCCTCCCTTTGCATAGGTGTGGGTTGAGTGTTTGAGTGGATGTGAGGTTGACGTTGGTAAGATTGGTGATGTTGAGGTGATAATGTGGTAAAGATGTTATTCTGGATGGAGAAGTTTCAGGTGCACTGCTCATAGTAGGAAATAAAGCAAAAGCTATTCCAGAATAACTCCTTGAAACCCTCTTCATATTACTAAAGACTTTTTGTGTAAGGATAGGAGTAGGATATGTTTGTGTGTGGGGTTGAAGGAGTCTCTTTTGCTTGTTTAAACAGATTTGGATAAATCTTGGGTACATCAAAAACTTGTGTGGGTTTTCTAGATTCTTAATCATAGCATCAAAAATTAGTTTTGAAAAATTATAAGTTCTGTTTGTGGCCAAGCAAATTATAGCAGTTGCTATATTGCTACTAAACTGCTCCCAAGCAGTTTTCTTAGGGCTTAAGCAGTGGAGGATAGTATGAATTAGAAACTTCCACTAAGGAGAAAAATGACCCTTTTGAAAAGTGAGTTTATCAGAATCAGTCACATACCCCATTAGAGCAAGTTGCTCAAATATTTCTAAATTGGTGTTGGGATTCTTGATTTGATGAGACAAACAAATAAAAGAATGAAACAAGAAGGACTTAAAGAAAAAGGATCTAAATTGATAATAAGAGATTCTTCAAGCTGGTGGAGCACATGAAGAATTCTTAGAAGATTTAGTTAAAAGATTAAGATGAGAGATTTCTTTATGAAACGATAGAAGCTATCCAAAAATCAAGTTTAATATGGAAAGATTTATTTGTTTATACTTATCTTCTTATGTAAGTATGATCTCTCCATCTATAAAGAGATCATAGGCATAGGTGTTAGGATCCGAAAAGTGTGTGTGCACAGAAGAAAAAATGTGTGTGTCGGGTAAAACCACGTTGAGATGTAGACGTTTAGTTAGTTTAGTTAAGTTAGTTAGTTAGCTACACCAATAGTAGTTGTGTGTTGCCCATGTTATAGTTGGGGTACTAGGAGACGTTCAATAAGAAAACTTGTTTGATAATATTGCTTTCTTATTATTCCGCTGCGTGTTCAGTATTATCTGTAAAACTATCCTAGATGAGCTTAAACGATTCTCAACAGTGGTATCAGGAGCCTTTGTGGCTCTTCGATCTTAGGATTCAAGGTTTTTAAGGTCGAAAGATATGAAGAAAGGAAACCTAAAAATTCGTATTTGGTTTCTAAAGTTCGGATTTTTCTGGGCAGCCATGGTAAAACAGTATAACTCTACGATAACCGTGGATCGTCTTGCGAAATTTTAATTGGGGGTTATCACACATATATTTACATCTGGACTGGAGCGATCGTCAATATAAGTTTTATTTATAAAGTTATGCTTATGACGAATTTGCTGCGCAGAAAATGTCTTATTTCAAGTTTTTGTTTTTGTAATTCAGAAAAACTAGGTTTCTTCCAACCCTCGCTTATTCAAAACAGAGTGTTAAAGCTAGTTGCTTGGTGATTGTTCTATGATCGCACGATTCAACAAAGACACCTAATCCTAAGGGTTTTTATAATATTAATCTTTTATGAAGAAGAAGGTCGATGTGGTCTTGCTTGGTCATGGTGCGAGATAATGAATGCTACAGAGGTTGTATCGGTGATGAAGCCATGACTTTTAAGAATCATTGATGATGCTATTGGTTTCCAACGTGATGGAGTTTGGAGTTGATGTAATAGATAACAACAGGATATGTTACACGTTCTTAGAAAGAGAAGAAGCAGTAAGATGATGCTTGGTTTATGGAAAGTACTGTTGAGTAACTTAAAGTTACTGTTTGGGGCAATAGCATGTTAAAATTGGATGTGATCATTCAAGGGAAGCAACATATTGCTAAAGATAATCAATTTGAGATTTACAAAGTTCTTCATTGTTGTTGTTGTGATATGTTTCTTGACTTGTGCTGATAGTGTTACATCGAAAGATGCAGCAACAGACTCCATTGAATATAGATTGTGATCAAGATAAGAAGCAGCAGATGAAGAAGTTAGTCATTGGGATCTGCCATATTGACTTTCTCTATTTTGGATATGGAGTTATGGCAGGCTAAATTATAGGGATTGTTTTTATATATCATATTAACTTCCTGTGAATAATGGTATGATTTGATAAGGTATCTATTGGCTGCGTGTGATATATGTGGGTAGGGTTAAGTCTTTGCTCTATCTGATATATGGTACACTCATTTTTGTTGGGCTGGAAAAACTCAGTAGACTAGTTCACATATGGATTGGGCTTCAATGATATCCTAATTATAAGAAATAATGACGTGGGCTGCTTTGTGTATATGGTTTGTATAGCAAATCTTTGCTATTTGGTATGATAGGATTCGTGTATTATTGACATTGTTGCTTGGAAGTAAATATCTGTTTAAGTACTGTTGCGCTAGATGGATCAAGGTAAAGTACGCTGAAAAGATCAAAGTACCGCTGTTGTTTGTGAAAGTACCGCTAGTGTTATCCGATATCTTAGAACGTACTGCTTGCTTTATCAGATATCGGGTAATACATGAATTTTGGTTTTTGGATGGATTTGGATCTCGAATGCTTCATTTAAGGGGAAGTTAACGGATTGCCCTGATTCTTCAAGTACATGACCATGTTCTTCCTTACTTCAGCTACAGAGTATGGTCTATTCAGCTGAGCATGGTATCTTAACACTGCAGGATCACTCCAGTCAATTTGCTGAGCTTGAGTAGGTTCAGCAGCAACTTCTTCCCTTTCATCCAACTATTTTTGAAGTTCAAGAGCTGCTTCAAAGTTAATCCTTTCTTGTTCTTGTTCTGCCATAGCTTTTGCTTGTTCCTCCTCAAACACTTTCTTAGCTAACTCTTCATCCATACTCATCTGCACTTGAACCCTCTTTTTGACTTTCTTTGGAGGCTCAGATTCTTGCATAATTGCTTTCCCTTTGTCTTTTGCCTTTACACCAGCAGTACTACCCAATTCACTAGCAGTACTAACATCAGCAGTACTAACTGTTCTACTGGCAGTACTAACTCTACCACTGCCAGTACTAACAGATCTTCTTCTTCTGGTGTAAGTTTGAGTAGTTTCAACACTTCTTCTTCTTTTAGCTGCATCTGCAAGAGCTGTAGCTGCACTAAACACTCCTAATTGCTCTGTTGGTAGATCATAAATCTGAGTATCATCATTCCTCCCCTCATCTACAGCATGTGGAGGAACTAAAGAAATTCCAGCATCCATGTCAAGCTCTTCAATCAAACTCCTCCCCTATTTGGAAGGATCCTCCAAGTCTTCTTCATCATCAGATTCCACCACTCTAACCCTTCTTCTAGATTTGCTTGCCTTCACAATCTGTTCTAACTTCTTCACCCTTCTAATAAGCTGTGCGAGAGCAGAATTGTAGGTTTGTTTGGTTTCTTTTAATTCAGTCTCCAAACTCTGCACTTTGTTAGACAATAAGGTACACAGATCCGTCAATTCATTAAGTGATAGACTACCCTCATCACGTCCAAGTGAGTGAACACTGTGGAGAGGTGATTCATGGGGCATTGGAATAGCCTCCTCTACATCAGGTGTGGGTTGAGTGTTTGGTGGTTGTGAGGTTGATGGGGTATTGACTGGTGTATGTGTTTGGGGTGATAATGATGGTGAAGATGTTATTCTGGATGGAGAAGTTTCAGGTGCACTGATCATAGTAGGAAATAAAGCAAAATCTATTCCAGAATAACCCCTAGAAACCCTTTTCATATTACTAAAGACTTTTTGTGTGAGGATAGGAGTAGGATATGTTTGTGTGTAGGGTTGAAGGAGTCTCTTTTGCTTGTTTAAACAGATTTGGATAAATATTGGGTACATCAAAAACTTGTGTGGGTTTTCCTGATTTTTAATCATAGCATCAAAAAATAGTTTTGAAAAATTATAAGTTCTATTTGTGGCTAAGCAAATTATAGCAGTTGCTATATTGCTACTAAACTGCTCCCAGGCAGTTTTCTTAGGGCTTAAGCAGTGGAGGATAGTATGAATTAGAAACTTCCACTAAGGAGAAAAATGACCCTTTTGAAAAGTAATTTTATCAGAACCAGTCACATACCCTATTAGAGCAAGTTGCTCAAATATTTCTGAATTGGGTAGAGTAGTAACACCACCATTATCCTCCAACTTTAGATGTCTTCTTAAAGAGGCTTCAGTAATAGTTTTTACTTGGCCATCAATTGTAGCAGTTAGTTCTACCTCTCCATTAGCACTTGTTGTTCTCCAAAATTGCTTAATATAGGAAACATATATTGTTGCATTCTCTGTGAGGGCATACTGGATGTGACTAGCATTTAGAAAATCAATGATCTGATGAAACCCTTCACTTCCTTCAGACTTCTGTAAGTAGGCCACCATGTTATGCTTGTCGCAAAACTCTAAATTAGCCATGTGATTAAGAAAATATGGAATAAACTTTTGGGATGAGCTCGTGTATGTGAGTATGAAAGCTTGGCAAAGTTAATTGAGATTATATTGAGAGCACTTAGGGTTGTAATTTGACCGACTGAATGAAATTTGATCTTATCTTGAGGAAATCTTACTAATTTATAGAAAGATCATGAATTTCCAATTAGTCAAACCCTATAGGCTATGTTGTTGGCGGAAATATCTCAACGGCTATAATAAAATAAGAAAATTTTGTTATGCCTCAAACAGTACTAACGGTAATGTAGCAGTACTAAGTTTAGCCTAACAGTACTAACTTTAAGCCTAGCCGTATTAACATCACCCAGCAGTATAAAGATATGCCTGGCAGCACTAACTTAATACTGACAATATTAAGTTTATGCCAAGTAGTATTAACTCCAAACTCATTCTAATGTAGATTCTCACAATCTATCTTTCTGTTTTTATACACACAATATCTCTCAATTCTTTTATGCTCACCAATTCACTCTTTCTGTTTTTAAGCACACATCTCTTTTTCTGTTTTAGCTCCATAACTTCTTCTCTTTATTCTTTTGTGCTCACCAAAATCTCTCAATTTATTAGACAATTTAGTTACCAATGGTGCCATCATTCTATGAGTTTCATATGTCCTCCCTACTTTTCAAAGTGTGTTAACTCTTTTGAGAGAGGTGGGTTCATTGGCCTTTTAGATGCAGCCTCAAAACCTTGTTTGAGCATTCTACTCCCCAATGTGGTTTCTTGGCACCTGGGACCACTACCTGAGCCAATTCCCTAAGAACTTAGCTCATTAAGAGGTTCCCATGGGATTGGGTCATTGTTTGTGTTACCACTGTCCTGTACTCTGTTCTTCAAAGCTAGATAGTAGTCGTGGCAGCCTTTCCATTCTATCACCCAACTCCTTATAGGGGGACCACTAGACTGAGGTATCTTAGTGTCCCGACCTCTTTTGCCTGGCAGTACAAACTATCCTTAGCAATATTAATATTTGCCTCAACAGTTTTAACTCTATCTTCAATAATTATACAATAACATGCCTCTATTCATCACAAGCACACTAGAAAAGACTAGATAGACATGTGAGAATTCATGAGGATCCATATTTATGTATAACCTATGAATAGAAGTTAAGAACTGTTAAACCTCCCCTCAACCAATGTAGCTACAAATTAAGCATACCAATGCTTGCCACCAAAAAATTAAATCTGCTTACATCAAAAGCTTTAGTGAGAAGATCTGCAACATTATTATCTGTGTGTATCTTTACCATCTCAATCAGTCTCTTCTCATAAGAGTCTCTAATGAAATGATGCCTGATCTTAATTGCTTTGGTTTAGATATGGATAGACAGGATTCTTGACAACGCAAATAGCACTCTCATTGTCAACATGAATCTTTGTCTGCATAAAATTAAATCCATAATCCAACATCTGATTTTAGATCCAAAGCACTTGACCACAGGAGTGAGAAGAAGCAATGTATTCAACTTCAGTAGTTGAGTTACCACCATAGTCTGCTTTTTACACTGCCAAGAGATTAACCTTGAACCAAGAAATTGACAACCTCCTGTTGTGGATTTTTTGTCCAAGCTAGCACCTGCATAGTCACTGTCTGAAAAAGCTTCCAATGTAAGAGGAGAGTCCTTAGGATACCAAAGGCCCAATTTGGGTTGACCTTTAAGATATCTAAAGACTCTTTTAACTGCATTCAAGTGGGAAACTTTGGGCTAAACTTAAATTCTTGAGCAAGCACAAACTGAGAACATTATATCTGGTCTAGAGGATGTAAGATACATCAATGACCCAATCATTGACCTATATAAATGAACATCAACATCCTCACCATCTTCATCCTTTGTCAAAGCCTTGTTGGTTTCCATAGGAGTACTAGCTATCCTTACACTAGAAGAGCCAAATTTCTTCAAGATTTCACCAACATACTTGTCCTGACTAATGAAGATCCCATCCTCTTTCTGCTTGACTTGTAAACCCAAGAAGAAAGTAAGTTTTCCCATTGAACTCATCTGAAACCTATTGTTCATTATCTGCTCAAATTCATCACATAAAGACTTCTTAGTTGAACCAAAAATGATGTCATCTACATAGAATTGAACAAGTAGAATATCCCTTTGAGGTCTTCTTTATGAAAAAAAAAAAAAAAAAACCCCAAAGTCTTGGTCGTTTGTCTTATGTGAAATCCATTATCCAGCAGATAGGTAGAGAGTGTCTCATACCAAGCTCTAGGAGCTTGATGTAGACCATATAAGGCTTTCTCCACTTTTTAGACTTTTTCTGGAAATTCTGGATCCACAAAACCTGGAGGTTGGCAAACATATACCTCCTCTTCAATGATGCCATAGAGAAAGCACTTTTAACATCCATCTGGTACACAAGAAAATTCATAAATGATGCAAAGGCAAAAAATATCCTGATTGCTTCAACCCTAGCAACAAGAGCAAAAACCTCATCATAATCAATGCCTTCTTCTTGTTTATACCCTTGTGCTACCCAGTCTGGCTATTGTTCCTTACAATATTTCCTTTCATCTTTCTTTTCTTAATATTACACCCACTTAGTACCAATAGCCTTTTTACCACTAGGTAAGTCAGCTAGTGTCTAAACCTTCTGAATCTTGAACTGAAGCAACTCTTCTTCCATTGCTTCAACCCAACTTTCATCATCAAGGGCTTGAGATATCTTTATGGGTTCATGTTGAGAAAGGAAACAAGCAAATAAGCAGTTCTAGAAATCTTTGTGATTTGTCCTTCTCTGCTTTTGGATGTAGCTAATCATAGCATGCTCTCCAGAATTCTTCTTTGTCATGCCCCTTGTTTGTTGCTGATGACTTGGAACCCAATATAATTAAGATTTTAGGATGAATAGAGTGTACTCTAGTTATGGGAATAGGACTAACAACAGTGGAAGGTTCCATGTTGTTGAAATCAGCCTCTGCACCCACACTTTGATCAACATAAGGAGTGATGAGAGTTTCCAAGTCATGATCATCATAGGCATTACCAAAAATGCCAGTACTTTGAATTTCAGCAGTATCTTCCAATTCAGGCATTAGAGGATCATGAGGAAGATTAGCAACTAAATAGGAAAGATCACCAAAAGGAACAAATTAGGGTCCACTGATAGTCCAACAGATCTAAATGCGGATAGCACTAGAGTATTAATGGTGTGCTAACAGTATTAAACTGTTAGTAATGCTTGCTCTAGTAATCTTCACTTCTGTCAACTGAGCTTCAAACTCTTTTCTAACAGCATCTGATTACTCTGTAGCCTCCTTCTCTTGATTTATCATCTTATTAGGAACATTCTTCAAGGGTTGATCATACTCACTTGCTGGTTCTTGTACAGTCTTTCTACAAGCATCATCATCAACTGTATAATCCTTAGCCTTGTCACTGAGCTTTTGTAGCTTGAAGAGATAGATGACCATAATAGGAACACAAAATATTGTTGAGTCGACACATTTCTTTCTTCAGTTTGTCCAGATTAGCATTTTGTCTTTCAACCTGTATTGCCATTAGTTTCTTGTGGACCTGCATTTTTGTTAGTTTGATTCCCTGCAGTAACTGGTTGATAATTCATAGAATTTGTTAAGGAATCAATATCAAAAAGATTGTTAGGTATTGCCTGCACAGATTTGGTTATTTTAAGAAAGTTTAATGCAGTATTATCATCTTCAACTTTTTTGGTTTCAATATTAAATACCCTGAAAGCCTTTCTATCTACAGAGCACCCAACTAAAAACCCTTCCTCAGCCTTCCCATCAAACTTGCCTAAAGGGTCTAGGGTATTTAGAATAGTAACAGGACATCCAAAAGGTCTCATGAAACTTATGCTTGGTGCTCTACCAATAATAAGTTCATAGGGTGTCTTGTTATGAGGCTTGGTCACTAGAACCCTATTCAGGACATAACAAGCAGTATTAACTGCCTCAGCCCAAAACACTGTAGGTAGAAGTGAGTCTGCTAGCATAGTCCTAGCTGCCTCAATCAGGGTCCTATTCTTTCTCTCAGCAACTCCATTTTGTTGTGGAGTTCTGGCAACACTATATTCCCTTTTTATCCCTTTTTGCCCATAGAATTCATCCATTTCTCTGTTTTTGAATTCTGTCCCATTATCAGACCTGATTACTTTAACCTTATGGTTTAATTGGTTTTCTATTTCTGTAATAAATTTCTTAAGAATCCCACTAGTTTCACTCTTAATGGCTAAGAAAAAAATCCAGCTAAACATACTAAAGTCATCAGTCACTACAAGGCAATAGGTCTTATGGTTGATACTCCTTACAGATGTTGGTCCAAATAAGTCCATATGCAACATCTGTAAAGGTTGGCTGATAGAGCTCACAAGTTTGGTCTTACGGTGGCTTGTGTTGACTCTCCTTCTGTATCAAGCAACACAAGTATGGTCATTTTCCAAAAGTCTTTGAAGGAAGGAACCTCGTACAAGGTGTTCCCTTCACAAGTTTATTCAATTGTTTTACAAATTTACTGACCAGCCTCCTATGCAATTATTTTCGACTCATTAAATTGTGGGCTTTTGCAAAATATAAACAAGTTAATCTCTAGAAGGAACCAACATTCTTTAAATCAAAATCGTATACACTTGGTTTTGCCTGGGGGACTCTACGCAGTACTGACTTTGATTAATTAGTTTTAAAATCTCAGGAGACAAAACAAGACATTCAGTTTCAGTGAAAAGAATACTGTTTTTCTTGTCACACATTTGTGAGACAGAGAAAAGATTAAACTTCAGTTCCTTCACAAAAAACACATCTTCAAAGTCTATTTTATTAGTTCTTATCTTACCAATACCTGTTATCTTACCACCTCTAGTATTTCCACCAAAGGCAACAAAACCTCCATCAATATCTTGATAGTCAGTAAGTAAGGCTTTGTTCCCTGTCATATGCCTGGAGCATCCACTGTCAAACATTCCTTTGTACTTTAAAGCTTGTTGTGGATTCCCCTGCACAAAAATAAGAGAGTCAGTTTCTCTTGGGGACCCAAGCCACTATTGACTTGAGTCTGCCTTGTGGATCAATATAATTTACTCTTTTTGAGATCCATGATCCACTATTGTCTTTGGAGCCATTGTTTAAGTCAGTCTTTTTAGGTCTCCAAACACAACCTGCTAAGGCCTTAACAGCAGTGACCCCATTTCCCTTAACAGTATTAACTGTTGTTTGCCCAACAGTATTAACACCATTTATTCTAACAGTATTAACTTTTTCTTTTGAAACTCTACTATTAAGTACTGTTGGTTTATAAAAAGGCCTTCTAATAGGTGAATGTGACTTAGGAAAAGTATTTATTTTTGATTTTGAAACATTCACTCTATTTTTAGGGGTAGCAGTATTAACATTCTGCTTGTCAGTACTAACTGGTATTCTTCTAGACCTAGTTAAGACAACAGTTGGAACAAATTTATTTTGATGATTTGTTCTTTGAGTATTGTTCCAAATTGGTCTAACTTCCTTATGACCAGTACCCTTTCTCAAAACAGATTCTTTAGGCATTATTTTTTCATGAAAATCACAGTCTTTTATTAGATGATTGTGACTTCCATAAACAAAACAAGCTTTCTTAGTAAACCCAAAACCTAACCCCAGTTTTTGAGTCATCTTCCCATTCCAATCTTTTCTATCTACCTTGGGAGATTAAGTGACCATCTTAGGTTTTACAACTTGTTTATCAGTTTTAACAATTTCATTCCTCGCTTTAGTTTTTAAAACTAGGTTTGACTGTTGTTTGAGAATCCTCATACTAAAATATATCCTCTTCATCATCACTAACCTAATCTTCAATGATAACTCCACTAGGCCTAACAGACTCAACTCTAGGCATTTCAACACTAGTATTGCTAGGTGGAGTGTTACTTGTTTTAACTTAAGACACACTAGCACTAGTCTTATTTACTGTAAGCCTGTAAACAGAATCATCCAATCCTACAAAAGATAGGTCAGCAAGAGGAGGTATGTAGTTCCCAGTAAGAGGAGGGGGAACTGCATGATATTCATTATCCTTTTTGAACCTATCATTTGTTTGATTGTCATCTCCATCACTTGAACGACTATCAAAAACACTATTAAACAATCCACTATCACTTGAATTTTCATTTAATTGATCTCCATATCCTAGACTAGTTTTATCTTTATAACTTATTTGATTGTTAATCAGTTTAGTTAAGTTTTTAGAAGATGTTTCAAACTGTACTAGTTTAGCTTTTAAATCTTCTTTTTCTTTTAAAGTTTGTTCTAACTGATTTGTAAGTCTAGTGACAGCATTACCTTTATCCTTTACTTCAAACTCTAATACTGCAATCTTTTCCTCATACACAACTTCATTTTTCTAATGAACAACTAACTGTGCCTCTACAGATTCTAGGCCTAACTGATAAGCTACAATTTCTAGATTAGCCTTACTAAGAGTTTGTCTCTGTTCATCAAACTATTTTTGAAGTTTTTCATATGTTTTAACATAGTTTTTAGAACAAGATTTTACCTCTATATCAGACCCTGAAGAGTTTAAAGTGTAGGCCATGAGAGTAAACTCAGTTGGTTCATCTTGATCTATATAACTCTAATTATATCCCAACCCATCTTGTACAATCAAAGCATTGTCCTGAACAACCAATGCATCAGAGGTCTCTACTGGTACAGTTCTTCTGGTGTTGTCCCTGCTCCTATACCCTGCATCTCCATTCCTGTTCCATTGATTTCTTGGTGCTTTACATTCCCTGGCAAAATGGCCTCTTCTATAACAGTTAAAACATTTAACCTTAGCTTTATCAAAACCTATAAGTTCTCTGCCATTAAAGATTAACTTTCTTCTAGTCTTCTTATAAAAATGTTTAACCCTCATAGAAAGCATAGCCACCTGCCATTTAATGTCTATTTCTTCCAAATTACCCTGATCAAGCTGCTCTAGGTCTTCATCATCAAGTTGTGGACCACTTGATTGATCAGCAAAGAATGAGAACATTAGATCATTAGTATTTGATGATGAAGAGGTTTGTCCTTGAGAACTATGGCCTGCTGCAGTAGAAACACCATTGGCAGTATTAACTTCATTAATACTGTTAGTGTCTTCTGCAGAAAGAAAGGCCACATTCTGTGAGTTTGAAGATGATCCAGAGGAACCTTTGATGTCAGCTTCAAACACTTTCAAGTTATTGTATAGATCATCAATATCTAATTCATCTATACCTTCTTTGTTTCTCATAATCAAAGCTATGTTATTCCATGATGAAGGTAGAGCTCTTAGAAATTTCTGATTTGCATCTTTATTTGAAACAGCTGCACCATGAATTTCAAGTTGGCTGATAAGTTTTTGAAACCTATCATATGCTTTATCTAAGCCTTCTGTGTTAGATACATAAAAGATTTCAAATTGTTACTTCAAGACATTCTTCTGCATTTTCTTAGATTCAACATTGCCACCAAACCTACTCTTGATAGTAGCCTACAGAGTTTTTGCATCCTTTATACCATGGAACCTCATTTGATATTCATCAAGAATAGCCAAAAGCAAAGTACTTTTAGCTTTTCTTTCTTTTTGCCTTTGTAATAGTGCTTGAGCAGTCTTTAGATGTACTTTAGTTTCAATACCATTCTCATCTTTTGTTGTTTGTACAGGTTCATCACCATTCATGATTACTTGCCATAAGCCATAATTTGTGTTTGTGAGGTACTACTCCATTCGCATGCTCTAAAGGGTATATTCACCCTTCTTGAGCATAGGAAGTTTTACAGTAGATATCATTTGAGGAGATTCCATTGGTGCCATTTGTGGTGCAGGTTCTTCACCAGACATGTAGAGTTCTAGATCTGGATGAGTTCTTCTTATTCAGAGTTTCTCTACAAGCTCTGATACCACTTGTGAGTCCCAATAAATAGATCTTCTTAGCTTGTTAAGGCTTAGTTAACTTGAATAAATTCAAACTAACTATATGAGAAACTATGATTATGAATACTACAAGTTATGTGGAATCTAACTTGTAATACTAAGAAGAACAATATAAACAAAACTTTGAATATATTGATTGCAAATATTCTGCCTATGTTACAGAATAGCTAACTATGAATTGAATATCTCTAACTATGCCGTAGGGTTCCTTTTATACACTAAGGAAAACCCTAATAGGCTTACAAAATGCATCAATTGATCATGCATATCTATTCCTAATATAACTCATGCATACCACTTAAGCAGTACTAACTATTATACTAACAGTACTAATATATAACTTAACAATACTAACTATACTAGCAGTACTAACAATGTACTGGCAGTACTAACTAACTATAACTAGCAGTACTAAGTATGGAAGCTCTGAATCCCAATAATATGTCTGGACCTCCTTTTATAGCCTAAAACAATATGCCTGGACCTCCTTTTATAGCATAAGGAGTCAAGGCTTACATGGAAACTAATAAAAGATATTAATGAGATAATCAATTAATTATTCATCTTTATCTTTTACCAAATCTGATAGAATCCTCCAATTCTTATATTTTGTAGAATTCTTCAATTACAACTTTGGTCCTTTTTGTTTCCATTATATTCCTTTGATCTTCTCCTTGAATTCTTTTGCTGTTTGCTCAGATAGTATAATGCGGCATACAATATATGGATACACATGGCAGAAAAATAGATGGACTTCGTATTGAGAACGGTAAAAGGAACTGAATCAGTTACTTCACATTAGTAGTCACTTCTTGTGTAAGCAAAGATAGATCTACTTATTTACTAGTATTTAGCTATTGTGTTATTTAAGGATACCGAAGATTCATGTGTGCGCATTTAAAACATAACAAATATCATTAGTTGCTGAAGCGAGTGATTGGGTAGTTGCATCATCTGAGCACCAAATAGATATTTTTGTAAAACTCACTGTTAATCAAGCTCAGTGTAGCCAGAGCAAAACCCTCTCAAATATTGCAAGAATTCAGAGGTTTAATTGGAATTGCCAATGCACTAAGTACAAATTTGATCAAAGTAATATACGAAGATGAAGCTATTTTTCTAGCCGACTACAGGAGCTTTAAACAGCTTTCAAATCTGCATATATTTTTAGCAAAGGTATTGTTTTTGCCTACAAAATTCAGCAACTAAACAACTTTCAAATCTGCATTAATTTTCAGCAAAGGTATTATTTCTGCACATATAATTTACCAGATAAACAACCCTTTTTAAACTAAAATCTGCACACTATTTCAGCTAACAAACGTGTTATAAAAAAATCTGCAACACTTTTATCTTTTAAAAAAACAAACGTGGCTGTTTGGATAGAAACTAACTTTAGGGCTGTTTGGATAAAACAGTTTTCAGGGTTGTTTGGACATAAATTATAAGCAAAATAATAGCAGGAAGTCAAGATGTAACATTTGCACGCAAGACTTATCTAAAGCAGCATATAGACCATTGCATTATTCCTAAATAATGATTGAAACTTTTGAAAAACAAATATGGCTAACAAATATTCAAGTCATTCTCTGTGAGCGTGTGTGGTTTTTTTTGAATAAATTGATAATAAACTTCTTTTTCTTTATAAAAAAGATTCACTTTAGACTAATGTTGAACTGTTTCACCATTTCCTGTTATGCAATTATATCTCATTTGACTCGATAAAAATAATTAAGAACCAGATCAACACATTAATAAGTAAATGGCTGGCAATGGTGACCTCAAATGATCCATTTACACAAAAATGATGTGTATCTTATAAGATTTATGATACTTAAAACCCCATTTCCCTTTGGTTGCATTATATATGGGTGTAATGCAACTAACAATCAAATTATACAAAAGTATATTATGATACTTTAAGCTTTGTAACCCACGTTATTCCCTTTGTTCCCTTCTGGTGTACATGTTGTAATTTTATTAAAGAATATATAAATCGTTAAATACAACCATTTATACAACATTAATATAAGCATTCTGCCATATGTCACAAGGTTCAAAGAGATAAAGAATGTCAATAGTTGGAAAAGCATCAGCCACAAGAGATTGTAAACAGGTCTTTCGTTTCTGGTTTTAGGGTCATCCATCTTATCAAATGAAGCATATTATATCAGACTTCAAATAAAGCAAACACGCTATAATAAAATGAGGGAAACATTAAAACGGCTATCTTTACCTTCCCTTTATTGGAATGATCTTGTCCTTGGACTTTCCATAAGCTGTTTGCAGCGCTCAGCACTTCCTTGTATGAACCTATGCAATGTAAACACATTTTTTATGAAATAAATAACACATTGTCTTGAAAGTTTAATGAAACTCACTGCAGTCTGGTGCCTTGTCACACCTACGCGATGTGCAACATTTTCTGGTGTAATGCCCATCGAAAGAATACAATCTTGAGCTTGTGCCATTGTCTTCATTGGTATAGGGAGATGTGAATACTCAATTACATCCAAAAAGTAAGTACCTATCCAAGGTAAAGAAGAAACAGTTAATAAAGTATATTAGTATATCATGGATGGATGTTAGTATACATTGTCGAGCAATTAACAGATTTCAAAAACCATACCTTCATAACAGGTGCAAGTATATCATCGGGATAGTTCCTTGATCCCCACTTTTATTGTTTGCAAAGTGGAGATCGGTAGGAACTGCATAAACAATCAAAATGAGGAAAAGAATATAAGATACAAAGGTCCTTCAAACCAAAGAATATAAACAATCAAAATAAATATGTGTAAAGCTACTACCATACCTTCATAAGAGGTGCAAGTATATCATAAGGATAGGTGTCCTTGAGCCCACTCGTCTTTGTTTTGCAAAGTGGAGTTCAGTAGGAACTGCATAAAGAATCAAAATGAGGAAAAGAATATAAGATACAAAGGTCCTTCAAAGCAAAGAATATACAATCAAAATAAGTATGTGTAAAGCTACTTCCATACCATCGAAGCTTATTGAAGATGCTCATTGATAGTTAAATCAAGAATGATAGTATTGTTTTGGTTGCTGAACGTTGATCTGTGTATCAGTCATTGATATTATGAACCCCTCGTTTATCTCATCCACTTTTAGAGAAAGATACCTATATACCATTTCTTTAAACATCGATATTATGTACCAGGTAAGGAAACCTAAAAAATATAAGCACACTGACGTTCACCTATTTCAG
>BQNB010070311.1:0-33172 GCA_026074375.1 Tanacetum coccineum
TAATTATGGAGTACTTGGTGAAGTTATGCTAAAAGGCACGCATTTTGGAGCATAAATGAAGAGTTCGAGAAAGTCTACTAATCTGACAATCAATACGCCGTATTATTCTAGACCTATACGACGTATCCAAGACTTTGACGAATCAAAAGACCATTGCCTGACTTTGAAGAATACGCCATATCCACATCAACGATACGCCATATATAATACTTTGGTCAACGATGAAGAAGGAACTAGTTTTACCTCAATACGTCGTATCTATCAAGAAGATACGGCGTATCCGTGCCTACGCTTCACAAGAAACCACGAAGACATAAAGACCACTACGTCGTATCCAGGAGACACCTATACGCCGTATTCAAGATATAGAAGGTGAATATTCTAGAAGATATCAAATGTGGCCCTTACTCTAAGAAATTCCCAATACGCCGTATCCCATATTGCTCGATACGGCGTATCGACCTGTTTCCAGACCCTATAAATAGATGACCCAAAACTCAATTTTAGGTATGCAAGTGAATCCTTAAACCACCAAGTCGACCAAACGACGAATAAAGGAGCATAGATGGTCAGAATAGAGCCTCAAGATCATAGGAAAAACTCTTGTAATCTTCGCACAACCGAATACGCGTTCGATTGAGGTTTCTTTATTTTAACCGTTCATATATCAAACCGTGTGTATTTTTACAATGACTATCGGCTGATACCTTTAGGTATCAGCCATGTTTATGAAGATCTAATGTTTGGTTTGTTTATATTGATTGCTTAATTTATCGTTGATTGTTGATTATGTTTATCAATTTATACTTGTTTACGTGCTTAAGTATGCGACCTATCATTCAACTGTGTCTAGTCCTACATATTTAATGCGCTTCAACTTCGGTATTGTTTAGGCGTAGGCTAAGAGTCCGGGATCGCTCTCCATATTGCAATTTATATATCTAGAATCATAGGATCACAAATATTAACCTATCTTTACCTTTAGTTTAGTGAGCTTAGTTGAGCCATAAGGTGACATTGGTATCAACGAGTATGTTCTTATTTCATTGGTAAGGATTCGTACAGTGGACTACTAGTATATAAAGAGTCGTTAAGCAGTAAGTGGGTAAAGTCTCCTTGAGCTAGGGTTTTGTAAAAGCACCATTACGAATCTCCTAAGATAGATTATAATCAACAAATGCTTGCTTTATGTGGATACGTCTAATTGTGACAGAACTAGCGTGTCTTGGTCTTAGGAAGAAGTACCGCCTAAGTCTAGGAATGATATGCCCTTCGAGATAAGTCAATCATTGCACTAAATAAACAAACCTGCATTTTATCGGATTATTCATGGTTGATATGTTTTCCTTACATTAGTTCTTGACCGTTCCTCTATCGTTTGTTTGTCTTCTTGTGTGTGTTTATTGCTTTACTTGTCATCAAAACCTTAGGTTAGATACACAAAACTATGCCAGTCTCTCAGGCTGAAACCCCCCTTTTGCATTAGTTTTAGGTTTAACTTAGATAACTAAAATACTAATAGAATTAGGAATTAACGCTCTCGCTCTTAGTGATCGACACCCTACTTACCACGAAACTCCATGTGACCGGGTACACTACCCATTAAAGTGTTGTTTTTAGGTATAGTCGGCATAAAATAAATAGTAAGACTTGATACATAAATAACACCTACACAACGACACATCCTCCCTGTAGGCTCAAGTCCTAAAAGTCTGGTCTGATAATGGAACTGAGTTCAAAAATGAGAAATTACAGACGTTTTATGCAAAGTTAGGCATTAATCATAACACTTTAACTATTAGAATGCCTCAGTAAAATGATGTTGTTGAACAAAGAAATCGTACACTTGTCGAGGCTGCTCGCGTAATCCTTATCTTTTCAAAGACTCCAGAATTTCTTTGGGCCAAAGCTATTACTACTGCTTGCTTTAATCAGAATCGCTGTCTTGTACACATACGGTACAATAAGACTCCTTATAAGCTGATCAAAGGCAAAAAACCCAATGTTCAATACTTTTATGTGTTTGGATCTCTTTGTTATTTAACAAATGATCGTGATGATCTTGGGAAAATAAAGCCGAAGGCTGACATTTGTATCTTTATTGGCTATTCTGAGTCATCAAGAAGGTTTCGTATCTATAACCGCCGAACCAAAAAGATAATGGAAACTATACATGTTAAATTTGGTAAACTCACAATACGGCATCTGAATGCAACAATTTAGGACCCGGTTTCAACTGCTCAAAATTTCAAGATTCATTGGAAGATTCTCAATCTGTATCGTCAAAAGAAGACATGGATAATTTGTTTGGTTCGTTGTATGAAGAATACTATGCGACGAGAATTCCAAAAGTGTTAGATGATTCCGCTATAAATACTCTTGTAACGAAGACACTCCTTCGTCATCTTCAATTGTCGTTGAAGAATAAGAAGCTCCTCAAATAGTAACTTCATCAGAAAAACCAATTGCTAACAAAGCAACAACTTCAGTCTTGAAAGAAAATGCCAATGAACCAATCCAAGAAGACGTTACAGCATTTGACAAATATGATTTCTACAATCCATTTCATTCTCTTATGTTAGAAGAAGCTGAGTCATCTTTAACATTTCAGGATTCATCAAATATGCACGAGTTCTACTAAACACATCGTTGTACTGATAAATGGACTAAGAATCATCCAATTAAACAAGTGATTGGTGACCCCTCTAAGGCTGTCATGACAAGACGTAGACTTCACACAAACATTGAAATGTGCATGTACGCGTTAACAGTGAGTTCTATTGAATCGTAAAACATCAAGGAGCTATGTTCGATCATAGCTGGATTAAATCCATGCAAGATGAGTTGAACCAGTTCAAACGCCTTGATGTTTGGAAACTCTTCAAACGCGTTGTTGGCAGAAACATGATAGCAGTCAAATGGCTTTAGAAAAACAAGACTGATGCTGAAAACACGATAACAAGTCTCGTTTAGTTGCCAAGGGATATGGTCAAGAGGAGGATATCAATTTTAAGGAATCTTTTACGCCAATTGCAATACTTGAAGCTGTCAGAATCTTTGTGGTATATGCGGATCACACGAACTTATCTACCAGATGGATGTCAAGACTACATTCCTGAATGGTCCATTGAAAGAAAAAGTTTTTGTAAGTCAGCCTAATGGTTTTGTAGATCTAGACTTTCCTAATCACGTATATCGTCTTAAGAAAGCTTTATATGGTCTCAAATAAGCCCATAGAGCCTGGTATGACAAGCTTTCCTCATTCTTAATCAAATATCATTTCACAAAAGGTATTGTCGATCCGACATTGTTCACAAGAAGACATGAGGATTGCATTTTACTTGTTCAAATCTATGTAGATGACATAATTTTTGGGTAAACAAATCAAGTGTTTTTAAATAGATTTGCAAAACTTATGAAATATAATTTTGAAATGTCAATGATGGGTGAAATGAAGCTCTTTCTTGGACATCAGGTTCATCAATCACCCCTAGGAATCTTCATATGTCAATCACAATATACTTTAGATCTTCTTAAGAAACATGGGATGGAAAAATTTGATTCAATTAGTACACCAATGGCTACTGACAAACTAGATGCAGATTTACTGGGTACCCAAGTCGATCAAACAACGTATCAAAGTATGATCGGGGGACTCATGTATCTTACTTCTAGTCGACCAGACATTACCTTTGCGAGATTTGTATGTGCGCGTTATCAGGCACGCCCAACTACAAAACACCTCAAAGAGGTCAAACAAATCTTTCAATACCTAAGATAAACCATTAACATGGGTCTATGGTACTCGAAGGACTCCGGGTTTGAACTAATTGCATATTCAGATGCAGACCATGCATGGTGTAATGATGATTACAAAAGCACATCAGGAGGCATACAAATTCTAGGAGATAAGTTAGTCAGTTGGTCGTCTAAAAAGCAAGATTGTACATCAATGTCCACTGCAGAAGCTGAGTACGTATCTTTGTCTGCATGCTGCGCACAAGTCATTTGGATGAGGATGCAATTGCTAGACTATGTGTTAGGATTATGAAAAAGACTCGGTCACCCCGTGTATAATCTAGAATAGCATAGCTCGTTGTCTAATTGTAAGCGTATGACTAATAGTATTGGGCCGGGCCTTTAGCCCACTTGTAAGCCCATACTTAAGCCCATTAGGGCATAAACACTCATGTATATAAACCCTTTTCCAGCCATAGGAAGGGGTTGGTTGTTCATTTTATCATAAAGCTTTCATTTGGTTTTTTCTCTCACTAGAAACCTTACTTTCTCTCTCTAGATAATTTGCCAACCCAATCATCCTTGCTTGTGTTATGATATCATGTATACTATAATTGGTATCAGATCCTATAGGATGATTAGCTAGATTGTGTGTGCGTTTCCTTGGTTAGTTTAGATCAAAAGTTTGGTTTTTGAAGGTTTATGGTCTTATTCTTGACACTCTTTGATTCTCATGTTTGTGATGTTAAAGTTAGTGTTTTTATAGTTGTTATAACCTTCTAGGACCAAGTTGTGCAAAAGAAACCAAGTGAAAACGTTCAAAAGGGTGATTTTTAGGTGTTTTTAGGTGAAAAAGTTCGTATATTCTTCATTGCGTTTTGACCTTTCTGAGACATTCTTCGTTGCGTTTTGGTGAACAGTACTGCGTTTTGTCAGAAGAAAGTACACTGCGTTTTGTCATTTTGTATAGTACAACAGTACTGCGTTTTGTCTTATTAGAGGTTGCGTTTTGGTCGTTGCGTTTTGACCTGGAAATTGCGTTTTGGTTCATTGCGTTTTGACTGCAGGTTGCGTTTTGAAGACAAGTGTTGCGTTTTGACTAAGGGATACTCTGCCCAATTTTTTATTTGGTTGCGTTTTGACCAAATCTCAAGGTTGCGTTTTGATCAAATCTCAGGCTGCGTTTTGGCTCATTTTCTTCATTGCGTTTTGACAAGACTAGGTTGCGTTTTGAAGACAAGTGTTGCGTTTTGACTAAGGGATACTCTGCCCAATTTTTTATTTGGTTGCGTTTTGACCAAATCTCAAGGTTGCGTTTTGATCAAATCTCAGGCTGCGTTTTGGCTCATTTTCTTCATTGCGTTTTGACAAGACTAGGTTGCGTTTTGATGGAAACTACACTGCGTTTTGACTTGACTTCACTACGTTTTGCCTAAGTTTCATTATCGTCATTAAGTTAACTTATTTCAACCAAGCCAAATCTCAATCATACAACATATCACCTAATCCAACAAACAATCATCACTTTTAACATACAATCACTAATCATTGATCGATCAACTTAATCATATCATAAGTAATCACTATGGCTAATCTTTCAGAGGACATCCAATGTGCCGGTTCCGATACCCGACCACCTATGCTTGATAAGACTGACTTTGCATCATGGCAACAACGTATTCGATTGTACTGTCGGGGTAAGGAGAATGGGGTAAACATTTTAAAGTCAATTGATGAAGGACCTTTTCAGATGGGGACCACGCGAGTAATTGTTGCTGAAGGAACTGAAGGTTCTCTCCATCTAGGTCCCCCCATGAACGAACATCGTGTCTATTGGATATGTACAGGTTGGGAAGGATAGGTACAATGACAGACATTCGGGCAACAAATTCTCATAACTTCAAGGTTTACCAAAAAGATATCTATTCACTTTAGTTTATCATTACACTGATGCAAAGGACATATGGGACAATGTGAAGATGCTTTTGGAAGGATCAAAATTAACAAAGGAAGACCGTAAATCACAACTGTATGATGACTTTAAACACTTTCATTAGAACAAAGGCGAAACCATTCACGACTACTATGTTAGGTTTGCCAAGCTCATTAATGACATGCGGAACATCAAGATGACAATGTCAAAAATACAGTTGAACTCAAAGTTTGTGAATAACATGTTGCCTGAATGGGGTAGATTTGTTACAGCTGTGAAACTTAACAAAGGCTTAAAGGATTCAAACTTTGATCAACTATATGCTTATTTGAAGCAACACGAGGCACATGCCAATGAGAATAAGATGATGTTGGAACGTCTCACACAACAGACAGTTGATCCTCTTGCCTGATGTTCCAATGTTTCACCTCAACATTATCATTCACAATCATCAACAATTCCACCGACCACATATCATCAACCACACTCTGCTGACACCTCACAATCTGATTTGGGACTTTCTCCAACTGACAAACCTAACCAACACATTGCTTAATCACCCAGTCATACAAAACCTTCCTTCCTCAAACAAACAATCAACTCAGAACTTCATCAAACCCAAGGAATCAAGCTACAGTACAAGACGGCAGGGTTGTTGTTCAGAATGTTCAGGGTCGACAGAACAGAGGACAGGGTAATAATGCATGGGGTGCAGGTGCAGCTGGTTATGGGGGAGCACAGAACAGAGTGGGGAATGCTAATCCAGGTCAAGCTAGGCAGGTTAAGTGCTACAACTGCAACGGGGTAGGCCACATAGCAAGGAACTGCACTCAACCTAAGCATCCACAGAACTCCGAATACTTCAAAGACAAGATGTTGCTGATGCAAGCTCAAGAGAATGGGGTAGTCTTGGATGAAGAGCAGTTATTGTTCCTAGCTGGTGGACAGGACAATGCTATTGATGAAGATGTGGATGAGCAACCGGTTCAGGACTTAGCTCTCAATGTGGATAATGTGTTTCAAGCTGATGATTGTGATGCTTACGATTCTGACGTTGATGAGGCTCCCATGACACAAACTATGTTTATGGCAAATCTATCATCCGTAGATCCAGTGTATGATAAAGCCGGTCCGTCTTATGATTCAGACATCTTATCTGAGGTACAAGACCATGATCACTTTCAGGATGCTATTTGTGAACATCATGAAGAACACGGGATGCAGGACGATGTACAACCAAGCTACGTTGTTGACTCACATGCTGATTATACGAGTGATAGTAATATGACTCCATATGATCAGTATGTAAAGGACAACGCAGTGCCAGTTGTACAAAACAATGCATCTACGGTTCCAAATGATATGTACGTGATGATAGATAATGATTTGCTTGAGCCTAAAGCCCAATCTGTCTTTAAAGCACCAACATACACAGTAGCTGATAATTCATTAAATGCTGAACTTGCAATATACAAGGAACAAGTTGAACTGTATGAAAGACGTGCCAGGTTTGAATTAACAGAAAGAGAACAAAAGATTGATGAGCAACTAAGAATAGTTATATGTGACCGTAATATTAAGGAAGAGAATTTAAAAAAGGAACTTCATTCTGTAAAATTGCAACTTGCCTCTACCATCAAACATAACAAGTTAATGGTAGATGAAGTTACATCTTTGAAAAAGGATTTTAATCAGAAAGAAAATAAATACCTTGAAGAATTTTTGGACTTAAAAGCTTTAAAAGATAAGGTCGAGGATAAATTATTCAAACAAGGCCAGTCTATTCAAACAGTTCACATGATGTGTAAACCTAGGTCTTATTATGATGAGGTGAATAAGGTAGCTATTGGCTACAAGAACCCCCTATGTCTACATCGTACAAGGCAAGTTCAACCTACCTTATATAGTGGTCATGTAATTGTCACACCCAATCATGCACCGGCCGTAGTACGTGACGGGGAGGAGACCCTAGAACTTACTAAAATTTCTAGGAAGAAAATGCATGATAAAATGAAAGCTAATGAATGTGTGGATAATAAGGTCAATATCACACCGCCTAATTACTCGAAAGAGAATTTTTTAGCGGGGTGTGGGTGCGTGGTGCGACGGCCGGGAGGGTGGGAAGGGGCGGCGGTGCGAGCTTGGGGAGGGGGGGCGGTAGACCTTCACACCACAGAAACAACTGACCCTGGAACAAATCTTTTGGTCTCAAGATATTGTTAAGATGAAAGCTGAAGCTCTCAAAGAGCAGAACATTAGACCAATCAAAGCGTTGACTGTGTATCCTCCAAATACACCTGCAATGCTTGTCCCTAGAGTGCTTCCAACCAAAAGTCAAGTGAAAATTAACATTTTTACACTTAGACAACTTTTTTCCGAATTTGAGAAAACCTGTAAAAAGAGAATCACACCAACTGGGATCACTAAAGGGGAAAGGGGTTTTGAACAAACCAAGACATGTTACCTCACGGAGGTCATTCCATTTTTCAAAACTCTTCAAGAACATTTTGAGGGCATTCAAAAAGCTCTAACAAAAGAAGTTAAAGAAATGAGTGATGCCTTTGATGAGTTGGAAGCTGAACTTGACCAAAGTATTGTTGATAGGAAACATGATGAGATTGAACGGAAAAACCTTCTTATTGAACATGATAATATAATCGCTGATGGTTTGTCTAAAGAAGTGTTTTATGTTGCATCGAATTCTGAGCTTAATGTATCTAGATTTACTGAAATGCAAAAGGCTCATAATGTTGTCAAAGCCCGTTGTCTGGAACTTGAAGCAGAGCTTTCTAATTTACGTGATAATATCCATAAGGATAATTATAATGAACTTTTAAACCGGTTTTCCAATCTTGAGGTAAATCACCTAAACTTACAGTTAAAGTATCAAAACCTTAAAGATAGTTTTCAGAATAAACCATCTTCACCCGTTAATGATACTCCTGATTTTAACTCCGTTTTTGTGATCGGTCAAATGAAAGCTTCACTTCAAGGAAAAGACAACGTCATCCAAAAGCTGAAAATGCAAATATCTCAACTTAAGGGACCGTTAGTGAACTAGATCCGAACACTTTAATTTTAGGGCCCGAGACTTTCAGATTTCACAATTAACTGAAAAGGTGTAATGGTCTGTACTTCAAGAACAAAATGAGCTTTTCTTGGGCAGGAAAGGCCAAAGATTAAGCAGCACTACAAGGAATGTATGTTTCGTCAAGATTACGCGAGCTCAGCATTACGAATCAGATAACTGCCCTTAAAAATGAAAATGAGAGTCTAAAGGTCCAACTACAGAATACGGTCTCATGTGTCACTACAAATCAGGTTAAACCAAATGTACTTGCACCAGGAAAGTATGCTATAGATGTTGAACCTATTCCCCCTCGCAATAGGAACAATAGGGAAGTTCATCTACATTATCTCAGGAATCTTAAAGGAAGTGTAGTTGTAGATAACTTCGCGAAATAGTGAAGAAGCCAAAGTTGAGAGACCTTTAGATAGACACTTATAATGCTTGCGTTACACTAAGCATTCTCAGGAACTATTAGAATGTGTGTTTGGTACCTGCCCAAAGGTCTTCAATAAAAAAGATAAGAAGCATGCACACACCCCTAGGAAAAAGCAAGTTACATTTGAGGACCAAATTGCAACATCAAGTAGTACTACACACAAACATGTAAAGCCAATGCACACTCAGCAGTCTAATGTCCCTGTGCCTCCTTCTACAGGAGTAAACAGTTGCACTGATGCTAGCGGATCTCAGCCTAGGAGCATACTCAAGAAACATCAGATCCCGCCAGCTAAAAGTGACAACATGAAGAAAGTAGAAGAACACCCTAGGACAATTAGATCTAGTCTTAAAACCACGAATCATGTTGATTCTAGTAATAGCTCTAAACGTACTGTAATTAATTCGAATTCTCATTCTGTGTGCCAAACATGTAACAAATGCTTATTTTCGGTTACTCATGATATGTGTGTGGTTACTTATTTGCAATCTATGAATGCATCCCCCAATGTTAAAAATGTTGTGCGTCATGTAAAGCAAGTTTGGAAACCTAGGCAAGTTAAACAAGTGTGGAAACCTAAACATTTCAAACAAATTTAAAAACCAACTGGCAAAACACACTTAAACAATGGTGGTTTATCAATGAGAGACCCAAAGGAAGAACATTCACCCTAGGTGATCAGTGCCCTTTAACTAGGCCTCACTAACCTACCTAGAATGTCAGCCATTGCTCGTGCTAACCAACAGAACCCAACAACATTGGATCCAGCTTTTCCAAACTCTCCATCTTCGTCTGTTTTCAAATGCAGGTCGTACAAATCGTCCTTTGGTATTTGGACTCAGGCTGTTCAAAACATATGACGGGGGATCGCTCAAGGCTCATGAATTTCGTGAAAAAGTTTATCGGGACAATTAGATTCGGGAATGACCACTTTGGTGCTATTATGGGTTATGGAGATTATGTCGTTGGTGATAGTGTAATCTCTAGGGTATATTACGTGGAAGGACTGGGGCATAATTTGTTTTTTGTCGGTCAATTTTGTGATTCGGATTTGGAAGTTGCCTTCAGAAAGCATTCTTGTTATGTTCGTGATACGGATGGTGTTGAATTACTTAAAGGTTCCTGTGGTTCTAATTTATACACCATTTCTGTTGAAGAAATGATGAAGTCCTCCCCAATTTGCTTGCTATCCAAAGCCTCCAAGCACAAATCATGGTTATGGCATCGGCGTTTAAACCACTTGAACTTCGGTACCATCAATGATCTTGCAAGAAAAGACCTTGTCAGAGGCTTACCTAGATTGAAGTTTAAAAAAGATCACCTTTGTTCTGCATGTCAATTAGGAAAGAGCAAAAAGCATACCCACAAACCCAAAACTGAAAACACCAATTTGGAAGTTCTAAACATCCTTCATATCGATTTATGTGGACCGATGCGTGTGCAAACTATTAATGGGAAGAAATACATCTTAGTCATCGTCGATGATTACTCTCAGTTTACGTGGGTCAAGTTTTTGAGATCAAAGGATGAAACACCAACGGTTGTCATTAAATTTCTGAAGCAAATACAAGTCGGTCTCAACAAAACTGTAAGATTCATCCGCACTGACAATGGAACTGAATTTGTCAATAAGACTCTATATGATTATTATGAAAGCGTTGGAATCTTTCACCAAAAGACAGTGCCAAGGACTCCACAGCAGAACGACGTTGTCGAAAGACGGAACCGAACTCTTGTCGAGGCAGCTCAGACAATGTTAATCTTTTCTAAGGCACCGATGTTTCTTTGGGCTGAAGCTGTGGCTACTGCCTGTTACACCCAAAACCATTCCCTTATTCACACACGTCACGACAAAACCCCATATGAGCTAGTATACAATAAGAAGGTTGATCTCACATTTTTCTGGGTCTTTGGTGCTATTTGTTACCCTACAAATGACAGCGAGAATCTTGGAAAACTACAACCAACGGCTGATATTGGAATTTTCGTTGGATATGCACCGAGCAGAAAAGGTTACAGAATCTACAACAAACAAACCTGACAAATCATGAAAACTATTCACGTTCAATTAGATGAGCTGACTGAGCATATGGCTCCTGTATAATCCAGTCCAGGACCCGCTCCTAGCCTGTTGACGCCTGGACCTATAAGTTCAGGGCTCGTACCCAATCCCTGGATCTGCTATACCATATTGTACCTCACACAAAAAGATTGGATATTATATCCAACCTAATGTTGATGATATTTTAATCCCCGGGTATCCGTCAGGAATCCTATTCCTAATGTAGTACAAGACCGGTCCATTCTCTAAAGGTCCATCAGTGTCTATTTCTAAGGATCTCGACGGCACCATCGGGAAGTCATATATCATCACATTAGATCATCATTCTCTCGGTACATCATTGGTGTAGCAGGTGAGCACTACGCATATAGTTTAATCTGTTGTGCAGCTGATCCCAAACATTTGTTAATGTGTTCGCCCAGATACAAACTTGAAGCTTCATCATCTGGTGAAATCATGATGCCAGAACCCAACCAATCCACTCAACCTCGTGAACATATTCGGAAATGGACCGACTCGCATCCTCTTGATAACATTATTAGGAATCCCTCTCGACCGGTATCTACTTGGAAATAGCTTGCTACGGATGCTTTGTGGTGCTTCTACAATTTCGTACTCTCCAAAGTAGAACCGAAAAACTTCAATTCTGCAGCTACTGAAGACTGTGTTTCAAGCATGCAAGAAGAAATTCATAAATTTGATCGACTGGACGTATGGGAATTAGTACCACCTCCAGACAGTGCCATGATTATTGCTCTCAAGTGGATTTATAAGGTGAAACTTGACGAGTATAGTGATGTGTTGGAAAACAAGGTACGTCTTGTGGCAAAAGGATTTTGTCAAGAGAAGGTTAGATTGAAGAATCCTTGGCCCCGTTGCTTCGTCTTGAAAGCAATCACGGATATTCATTGCCAATGCCGCAGCAAAAACATGATAGTTTATCAATAAAATGGAGTGAAAACTGCTATTATTAAATTGGCGAGCTCAAAGAAGAAGTTCTATGTCCACCAACTAGAGGCTTTGTTGACCCAGAAGTTCCACATCAGGTCTATCGTCTGAAGAAAGCACTTTTATAGGTTTAAAGCTCCCCGGGCATGGTATGACAACTTTGTCAATGTTTCTTACTGGCACAAGGATATCTCTAAGGGTGTTGTCAGATCCACCTTGTTCATTTGGAAAACAGGGCAAACACATCTTCATGTTCAGATACTATGTTGATGATATCTATTTCGCCCTCTTCCGACCCAAAGATTGTGGCGTTTTTTTCTAATAAAATGGACGATGATGGGTCAAAATTATCATTTTTCTTAGGCTTACAATTTTCTGAAATCTAGAGGCATTTTCCATTTATCATCTAAAATTATGAAAATAGATTTTTAAAGAAATTTGATCTTCATAAAAGTGACCCTGTTGACACTCCTATGGTGGAGCGAACAAAACTGGATGAGGACCTCTCAGGGACCCCTGTTGACCAGACCAAATATCACAGCATGATTGGGTCCCTGATGTACCTCACAGCCAGTAGACCTGACCTCGTATTTGCTGTGTGCATGTGTGCTAGATATCAATCTAGGCCCACTAAAAAGCACCTTGAGGCAGTTAAATGGGTCTTTCGGTATCTCCAAGGAACCATCAATATGGGTCTTTGGTATCCGAAAGACACCGCCATGGCACTAACAGCATACGCAGACGCAGATCATGCAGGTTGTCAGGACACTCGCAGAAGTACATCTGGCAGTGCTTAGTTCCTTGGTGATAAGTTAGTCAGCTGGTCATCAAAGAAGCAAACTAGCACGTCCATCTCGTCTACAAAGGCTGAATACATCGCGATGTCTGGTTGCTGTGCCCAAATCCTATGGATGCGGTCTCAATTATCAGATTATGGCTTCGCTTACAATCGCATCCCTCTGTATATGACAACAGAGTGCATAGCCTCTGCTGCAAACACTTCAACACTCAAGGTCTAAACACATCGACTCCGAAATCATTTCATAGAGAAACAGTGGAAAAAGAGTGGTTGAGTTGTATTTGTGGAGGAAGAGTATTAAACTGGCGGATATATTCACTAAGGCGCTGCCCAGAGAACGATTCGAATTATTCTCCAAGCTTGCATGCAGTGTTATGATACCGGCGACACTCACAATGTCTTCAGGATGATCAGGATGAGTAACGGATTGGCTTCAAGTATCCTATGTAAATATGTACATACTTAAACCCAAAAAGAAAAATAGAAAATATAAAACCATCAAAATCCTATAAAAATAGGAAAATAGAAATGCCAAAATTGTTTTCTTTAAGAATGTCTTCCGTTTTTCGATAAATATACGGTCCTAGAATGTTATTCAATAATGACAGGGGTCTTTAAATGTAGCTCGAAGGAAGGTTATAAACCTTTCAAAACATGTCTTAATGGCTTGTAGTTATTTCAGACTGCAACCCGCTTCTCAAACTAAGGAAAGTTCGTCGCCAAAAAGACGGTTGTTCCTAACAACGGGTGATTAAGTTCTCCCGGGCATGGATTACTTTATATCCTTGCAACCTCGATCTAATGTACGCTTCAGTGCATTATTTCTTGATCAAGAAGAGAAGTCTTCTTTTTAACCAAATGATTTTTCGTCTATGATTCTTCTAAAAAATTATTTGTGTTACACGTGTTGAAAAAGGTGTTGTCGTTCAAAAACCAAATCAGTCATCTCAGTTTCTCATCATAAAAGATTTTAAAAGAATTTTCTATCACTCAAACAATGTCTACAGCTCTTTAAATAGAAAACGGGACATTATTTGAGGGGGAGAAATGTGCTAATAATTCTTTCAAAATGATCTTTCAAACATGGAGTAAACAAAAAGTTTTGCAGTAACGGATCATGATTTAAAAGGGAGTTAAATGTATTGTTAATCATTTAGCTTTAGATGTTTACCTTGTTTAATCCTTTTAAGGTTTAGAATCATGATGCAACATTGGTAATTAGGAACTTACGCCTTTTGACTTGCAACTAGAAGGACCTAGGTTGCCATGGGTACAAGTTTTATAACCCGAATGATTTGTCTCAAATATATTGATTATAAATCATGTTCGGGTTAACCATTTGAAAAAGTGTTCTAATCAAATCAGAATCAGTTTTCGACATTACAAACAGAGTTTCAAGAAATTTCGACCACTCGAACAAATACAATAGATCTTTAAATAGAATACGGGTCTTTGTTCGAGGGGGAGAAAGTGTTTTCGAATTATCTTCATCATGTCACGGTAATTATATGGAAAAAGTTTTAACTTAATGGATAATGATTTGAGGGGGAGTTAATTTATTTTAACTCCAAGGGCTTCAGTTGTCATAAGTTATTAACTTAATGGGCTTAAATATAATTTCATGATCAGTGACTTAGGCTTAAAACTTCAGACGACCAAGATTGCCAACACCTTATAGTTTTTAAAGGCTTAGGATTGTTTGGAAATAATTACGTAGTGTTAGAAGCCTTAAAGTTGATGATATGTTTCTGATTCATTTAATATTTTCCCAATCTGTCAATCACTAAGCTTATTTTCGAAGGAGTAGAATCTGTTAACAAAAGAGGTACACATAGGTTTGATAAGTATGGTGATTCCTTTAGATAGTCAGTATCTTGCAAGAAGAAATGTGTACATTCGGGACTTAGTTGCCTTAGGTGTTATCATTTCTTTTTTTTTTTTCGGGCTATTTAGAGGGTATAATTGTGACTTTCCGGGTTCTTAGTTGACTTTGGTGTTTCAATTTATATCATCTATCTATCATATAAGGAGAAAATTCAGATATCGGTCATAATGGACTTGTGTTTCGGTTTTGAATTAATTGTGTATTTAGGATATTTGGGCTTTACACATCAAGTCTTCTTAATGGGGTATGCAAGTTAGCCATGAATCTACATAAGAAATGATTGCTAATTCAGGAGGAAAGCTATTGAAGCTTCTAAAAGATGAATAAGCTTGCTTGACTACAAAATTCAACAACTTTCCAAAGGTTCAAGTGAAGGATCTGGTACTACTCTAGAGGTTCCCGATGAGCCAAAGGACAATTCTGGTAGCTCGAGTAGCTTACTTTCTTAATCTATTAAGGAAGTTCATGATGTCTCCAATGATGAGGAATACAAAGCTGAGAATACAAAACTAAAGCAGTAGTTGCAGAGAAACAAGCTGGATATGTACAAACCAATTTAACTCTGTCATCTGCTAAACTCGAGATTCAATCAATGGTGGATGTTCCCATTCATCAAGAGGACCTTGCTGTCCAACGAACTTCACTCATTGACCCTGTTATCTCAATGGTTACTGAAAAGACAGCATCAACACCCACACCACCAACCATACAAGCTTATGTTCAAATGTGTTCAACCTCTTGCTGGAAAGACATTTCAAGAGGAGTTTAGAAATGCTGGTTGGTGCAAGGAAAACAATGACTGACAAAAGACTGTTGCAGAGGACAGTATGACTCATTCATACTTGATTTAAACATGTCAGTTCCTATATTTCATATCATAATCTTGTACATCAATAAGTAGTGTGGTAATCAGTGTTATGTGTCAGTTTAATGAATTTTTCATGAGTTCTTCGTCTAACTACAATCTTTATTAAACTAATCATAACTGACACTAACGAAGTCCCATCATTAATGAGGAGGGAGCATATATAGGTTCCAATATCGGCTTGTATTTAATCAGACCACATTTTCTCCTAAATTTTCTAACATATTTAAATCAATTGAGATCCTAAATCTCAAAGGGTTTGAAATTTTTGATCAGGGGAGAGAATGTGATTTAAATATTAAATCTGATAAAAATGTAATCTATTAAGACACAAGCAGGTACTCCTCCCTTCATGTGCCAAACAATTTCAAATATCGACGCACATGTTGAGGGGGAGCAGTTTCATGAATTAATACAATCGAGGTACTAATGCTTTGATGTTTACATCGCCCGTACCTTGATTGATTTTCAAATGGTTTTATGGCAAAGAGAACAGTACCAAAAGACCGACCCTGTATTTACTTTATCGGAGTTATAAGGATGGTATGGTTAGGTACATGTTCTCATGATCCCGCCAGAACCGGAGAGATCTACCTAGGGACAACCCACTAGTTAATGTAGAAGTCCTTAGGTATGATTACAAAAGGAGTTATGTGAGTATAAGGGAATAATGCGGACTGAGATAGAGCTAGTACTGGAATAAACCTAATAAGGTACTAGTAATGAAGTCTCGGTAAGCACTGAAGGGGTTGAAGAATGAAAAAGAAATGTTAAGATAAAGGGTGAAAAGAAAGCAGCCCTCCTTAAACATTAGGCAGAAAAAAAAAAAAAAAGGAAAAAAAACGGGTCAATACATTGTGTCTGGAATCACATGATTGATTGTGATATTGAAGACAAGTATCATGGACCAGTTGTTACGTTGCACGACCTCACTAGCTACTCAATATCCCTCAAAGGAATTCTTGTTTTCCATTTCTCACGTAGATCAAATTTACATTTCTATCGTCTCTCTCTCTCGAGTTTGATGATATTGAAATGGTGCAGTCTGCTCCAGGCCTCTCGCTACTAAAACTAAAAATGCACTATTGAGTCTAGAGTCATTGGATTCATCACAACAAATATCGTTAGGATACTAATACAAACTATGCTTGTTCATCACACTATCTGACAACAAGTAAAGATCTTAAGAGTCCTACGCATTATCCTTGTGGTATTGCCAGAACATCCGAGTGATACGAAAGTACTCACAATGAAGATGGAAATCCTTCTAGAGCCAACATCAAACAAGCTCTTGGTAGGTGACATGTGAGATCCACTATGGATTAAACTTGTGACAAATGGAAAGCAACGATGGTGCGATTCTTTATGAATCAAACTTGTTCCAGGCAGTGAATTGACGAATAGCTTTTGAAAAACCTTTCGATGTGCTCAACAACTGATTTTCTAGCACATTGACTGTGTATATCTTTCAAAACAAATGTGTTTCTGATGAAATTTGATTTTGTGCTATAAAACACTATCGATGTGTCACAAAAATACTTTCTCAAGTAACACGTCGATTGATTTTCAAATCAATTTTTATCTTTTAATCGGTAAGACAGTAACTAACCGATTCACTCTTATCGTGTTGTCTGCTTTGAGACGTTCCGATAAAGAGAACATGCAAGTATGGTGATTCTGATGGCTATACATTTGATGAATCTGAAATTACTTATCAATGGAAATCCTGTCAGGAGATTCCTCTTATGGAGGAATCGACCTGATCAACAGGTCGGTCCTCACGGATTCGAGGTTAATCCATCCAGACTCAGGCGAATGACAAAGCCCATATCGCCCACAAGCTTATTGATATACTGTTTTATATACAGAAGCAAGCAAAGATGGAGATGGAGTACTATTCAGTGGAGTAATTCACCACCCAATGTCACATTATGTTTCCATGTAAAGACATCATGACAACTGAATGTCTACAAACACAGCTCCGCAACTCATGAGATGTAGTATCATGATCTCAAGCAAAAAGTGTGAGCATGCGGGTCCCGAGGTCACAACATAACATGAAGTGCAAACACTTCACAACAAGGTTTGATTAAGAGATTTATGTGGCTGATGATCTCAAAGAAAGCTCGAGATCTCACAAAGTCTAAAGGAACAAAGCTCATGGATCACATATAAGATGTACAATGAAAGTCAATTGAATGAAGAATCAAAGTCTACGAGCTAGAGTCAAAGATCAACTCATAGAATGCTATTATTTAAATTGTATTTTATGGGGTGACCTCCCTTAGGGGGAGATTGTTAGGATTATGAAAAAGACTCGGTCACCCCCGTGTATCGTTTAGTATAGCTAGTCGTAGTAGTTATATAGTAGAGAGTAGAAAGTAAAGCGTATGGATGTCCGGTATTGGGCCGGGTCTTTTTACCCTCAAGTGTAAGCCTATACCAAGCCCTAAAGCTCAACAAACACTTATATATTAAACCCTTTTCTAGCTGGAAGGGAGTTGGTGTTCTTTTCTATACATTTCATGCTTATGCATTTTTCTTCTCACTAGAAATCTCACTTTCTCTCTCTAGATAATTAGCCAACCCATTCATTCATTCTTGTGTTATGATATCCAATATACTACATTCTTTGTGTTATTGTACGAAGAGCTTTTGCTTCAGATTCACTTTCTTTTAACTGCTCCATGGCACCTAAAGTCTCATCTTTTACGTTCTGATTCGAACAGGCGAGGAGAAAAAGTATAAAAATAGTTAGTTACTAAAAAGAATATAAAAAATAAATAGACAATGAAGTCCAGAAGTTCCGTGAATCAGTGGACTACCATGCATTTACCTAGTTCTGCACGAAAGGTTAGAAAAATTCTATTTCTCTTCAGCTTTAGTCATATTGAGCAGCTTTTAGGAGCAGCCTGTGATGAACTTTTATAGAATAATAATTCACAAAGAAACAATTTTAGCACAAATTCATATTTAACTGCCAATCTGGATTATATTTACCTCTCTTTGACTTATTGCTGCTTCTTTCGTGCAATAACAAAACTCGCATCACGTTCCAAATGTTATGCATCAAAACTGATTTGACATTTTCTCATTCTAAGTGACCACTATTAAGAGTACCACATGGGACACAGCTGTAACATTCCGTATTTTCAGGTCATTTTCAACGTCACTCTATTTTAACGAGTTATCTTTTTTTTCATTACCGTTGCTTTTAATATTAAGTATAGGGAATACATCGTGTAAAACTAAAATCAAGATTTATGTAAACGGACACCAAATCGGAATTAAAGTATCGTCAAGCAAGAGATATACATACTTTTAGGAAAGTAGTAAATCATCTTTTTATATTTTTTTTGTCGGTTACGTAAAACGTTTACGTTTCGCAATAAAACGCGTTTAGGCGAACCCGAAAATCACAAATCACTAAATATGCCCTAAATAACCCTAGATATTTTTTTAGATATTTGTTAGATATTTTTTTAGATATTTGTTAGATATTTATCAAAAATATCTTTTAGATATTTTCCTTTAACTTAACTACAGTTCCTTAGCCTTAGTTAAGCCCTATATAAAGCCTAAACTAGAAAACATAAATCATATATATATGTCTTAAACTATTTTTCACACATGTTTCATTTCTCTCATCATTTATCATGCTCAAATACATTCATAACACATCCATACTTTGATTTTCTGTGATAAAATTCAAGTGTTCTTACATCTATTCTAAGGTGTTCTAAGAAAGATCGGAGGGTTGATTTCTCATTTCGAAGATTTAAGAAAGTTTGTGCAAGATTCGGGTTTCATAGGATTAAGGGTTTTTCTAGTGTTATAATCTCGGGTTTGATATCCAAAACAAGGGTTAGGTCATTTGTCTCCATTCATTCATCCTTCCTAAGGTTATCTAAATACCTTTATACTTTTCATTTCATGATTTTATGTGTTTACATGTTCTTTATAGCTAAATCACCATTTAGAACCTTTGAATATGTAAAAAGAGTTTTTACCTATGGTTATGAAATTATACACTTTTTCTTATGTCATGTTGTTGTATATATCATGGAATAATGGATCTATAAGTTATGTTAAATGTTGTTTAGTATAATCTTGATTATGTATAATTTAGGGTTTTTAAAGTGTTGAAAGAAAAGTATAATCTTGTATAATAAAGGGCTGCTTAAATTCGACTTACACCAGTAGTGTTGACTTTTTTATAAAATAATACGCCTCATGACGATACCAAAATGATAAAGAAACTTGAAAACGATTCTATAAGATAAAATCGATAAAAATACGATTTACGTTAATACCAGGTTTATAAAACTATTTTTATAAAAAGTACTATTCATTACAGAAAGTTATATTTTAAAACATCAAATATATGATATAACTTTTAAATACGAGATCGTACTCGAAAGAATCGCTAAAAACGAAACTATAACGAATAAAATACGACATTTATGAGTTTTACGCAAATTAAAACGTAAAAACGGGTTTATAGCTGTTGTGAACGGGTAAAAAATTACTATTCACAAACAGAAAGTTGAAAATTTTAATATCTATTATTTTGATCACAGCGTTCTTTGTACGAAAGGAGTGGCATAAGAAACGTCACATTAGGGTTATAACGCAAAAGTTATGGTATATTTTAATAAAAATATAATTATAAACGTTTTTTACTTATTCAACCCATATTTTTCCCAAAATAATTAGATGGTGATTGAGCTATATAGACCTTATGTGGTATTAGGTATCAAGGCAATATTACTTAGCGGGATTTCATTTGAGGCCTATTCGGATGTCGTATTGACGAACTGTTTGGGATTTACGATTTAAGTTCCTAGTCTCCTCGTACGTCATGTCATGACCTTCTTAATTATGTAGCTCGAACGATAGTATGATGAGAAACTTATAGGATTGTACATGGTAGTTATTAGACGACGTCTTGGAGTATGATACGACTCATATTTCACTTGGTTGCTTTCGGATATTTTCGTGATTAGTTTTCTGGCATTTACCTGTTTTTTCATCACTTCACTCTAAGGTGAGTTCATACCCTCATTTCTCTATCTCCTTGTTTTTCATAAACTACGGGGAGGAATTACATGCTTGTTTACTACGGACACAAGTGTTTTATTTTAAACTGTATGCTATCCAGATTATTACCTGCATATTATTGCATAAGTTACCACAGTGCCATCTAAGTCCCTACCATATCATGAACCGTCAATTACCATTATTGTGAGCGCTAGTGTTGTGGATAGATCTATCGGGACTAACAATCCCCACCTTGAATTTCTGGTCACAAGTTGACCATGGTGCATTTAACATTGAGAATAACTTGTAGGTTGTTTTGGCAGACACCCTACCCACTTGGGGCAAAAACAGTAAGGCTTCAGGGTCATGAGCTTAGTGCAATAATACATGTTTTGGACTTCGGAATATGTCACTTTGTCCTTCCATTACTTAAATCTCTTGTGGTCCACCTTTTTACTTATAAACCTATGAATTCACTCAACCTTTGTGTTGACCTTTAGCATGTTTAATTCCAGGTCCTCAGATATAAGCTTGGATGGGAGCCGTGATGGATATCGATGAAAACGGATTCTGTGTTTTAATTAAATTCGATGCAACTTTATCTATAAAAACTTATGTCGTCTATTGCGATTATTAAGCTTTTGTTTAAAGAACTTATGTAGTATGTCTTTTCTTTTCAAAACTTATGGGACCTAATGTATAAACTCTGATTTTGCTATAATGCATCGAATGTTCTTGTTTAAAACGCCATTTTTAGGTCGTTTCCTATATCTTGATTGTTGTACTTTGACGTAGCACCCCAATGTTACCATTCCGCTGCATATCAGATTTTGGGGGTGTTACAGATTGGTACCAGAGCTAAGGTTATAGGGAACTGGGTCATTTTTCAAATTACAGAATCCTTCATCGCTGATCCAATATCCGCGCGCGCATCCCTGATCTGTACTTGCTCTTTTGATTATCATTATAGTATTATATAATTTATATATATTACTGATAAGTGCTTAATTACACATATCTTTTACCTCTAAAAACGAGCTTAAATGACCAAAAACAGACAAAAACTGCCAAATATATGTTTGTTTTGCATTTGTATTGTGCAGGAAGTGGATATCATCAAAAAGACAGAAAACCAAGCCAAAATGCTTTCTACATGCCAAACATGAGTGATCAAGCATGAATTCTTTGAAGGTAAACCCTAACCAGATGCCTTAAACCAACTTGTTGATATTTTTGAAGTTGACATGCCCCGTCTTCTGTGGCCATAGTGACAGCTTCATCCTCTGTTGCCTTTGCAACAAAACATATAATTCCACCAGAGGGAATAATAATCTTTAGATCCAAGCGGTATCCATCATTCTGTCTAGAAAGCTCTAAGAATACCAAATCGTCATCACCAAACTTGAACTTTGGAGATAGATAAGACATTCTTTATCTGTGAAGAGAACATTGTGCTTCTTATCACAGATTTGAGAAACAGATAAGAGATTAAACTTGAGCTCCTCCACATAGCTAACTTTCTCAAAGTCTAAGCATGATGTCTTAATGGTTCCTTTTCCTGAGATTCTTCCACCTTTAGAGTCATTTCCAAAAGCCACATAACCACCTTTGAACTCTTTAAAATCAGACAACTTGTCCTTGTCTCCTGTCATACTTCCAGAGCATCCACTGTCAATGATAGCATAGTCCTGAGAATCTTACATCTCGGATTTGCCCTGTACAAACAATTTCAAAGCATTAGACTCTTTTAGGGACCCAAGTCATAACTGACTTGGATACCCCTAATGGAGTTACATACTCAAATTGCTTGAGTGTGTAAGATCCATTACCCCTATTCACAGAATCTAGATAGTTCCCTTTTGGTCTCCATGTTTGTTTTGGATTTATCATTGCACTCTTTTTGACAGTTTGTGGAAGTACTGCTTGGGATCCAACAGTACTTCCTTTCTTTACCCAGATAGATTTAACAATTTTCTTGGGTCTTTGTGGTCTATGAGGAGTCCTTGTGGTAGAAGACCTTGATGATGGTGAGTAACTTGAGATTCTAGGTCTTCTATTATCCAACCTTGGATAATAACTTCCATCAGTACTTCGTGAAAGTACTGCCTGTGGTACTCTAGATCTAGCAGTACCTTGATAAGTCACATTAGCAGTACTTTTTGAAGGTACTGTTTGTGTTATTGTTGGTCTAGCAGTACTTTATCAACCATCCCTGTAATACTGCTGATGGGAATAAAAAAAAAAGATAACTTCTCCTTTGGTGAGGGTACCTAGAGTTTCTTGAGAAATTACTATGGTTCACCCTATTGGCGTTGTTCCACACTGGTACTTGTTTTCCCTTGAACCAGTGTTTCCCTTAGGTTTTTATGAGATTGGGTGTGTTTGAAGGTTCTTTCATGGAGATTGCACGTCCCTTTAATAAGATGATTAGGACTGTAACATACAAACATAATTTACCCCCTTTGTTCCCAAGTCCCTTTGTCCTAGATTCTTGACCAACACTGTTTTGACTGTTTGGTGACCTGTTTTCAAAAGATGTTTCACTATTCTCTGAGTTAAAGACAGTTTCCTTTTGACTTTCTGAAACATCAGTCTCTTCATCATCACTATCAACCCAATCTTCAATTATGACTTTATTTCTATCAATTGCTGATTGACTAGATTTTGTTTTCTCTTGATCAACAACTTTATTCCTAATTGCTAGATCACTATCCCTTTAAAGGATACATTTGCCCTAGGTGGAATAATTGTACCTGTAGGTGGAGGTACTGCTTTGTAGCCTTTTCCTGCTTTTGAAATTTTCATACGCAGATCAAGTCAAAGGTTCATCCCCAAATAAATGTTCCTAACTTTCCATACTATTGCTAGACTCAATCCCAAATCCCTATACATGACTTACAGACACAGTATCTTTTTGTTTAGGAACTTCATTTTATGAATACTGAAGCATTTGACCATTTTTCAAGTTTTACTTTGAAATCATCTCGTTCTTTTAAGGCTTGATCTAATTCCTTTTGTTTTTCTTCTAGTTTCAAATCTCTTATCTTTAAGTCATATTCCATTTGTTCATACTTATCACCCCATGCATATTCATTCTTTTCATGTGTTTTAAGCATGACCTCTAATGACTCTAAGCTCATTTGATATCCTAGAATTTCAGTCCTAGCTCTTTGAAAATTATCTCTTTCAGTTTGATAGCTTTCAAGCAACTTTTTATAAGATTTACTACATTTGGAACAGTAAGGTACCTTCCCCCCCCTGAAGGTTTGTTGTTAGCCATCAAAGCTAGAGAGTACTGGTGCAACATCAGCTATTGTTGTTCCATGTCAAAATCATCAAGTCCATCTAGTCCCAAGGGGGTTTGCATGTGCTCTGCAACAAACTCTATGCTCCAATCATTTGTTCAACTCCAGTCAGTGCCATCATAGCATATGTCACTGGTTCAGCATCAAATTCCTTGGTCCAATCAATATCTTCATTGTTGTCTGTTGCCACCAAGGCTTTTGAGTTTGAATCTTCAATAGCCACAATCCTCTTTTCATTACGACCATTTGCTCTGTTTTCTTGGTATTTAGCAAATCTACACTCTCTAGCAAAATGACCTAACTTTTGACAGTTAAAGCATTCAATTTTGACTTACAAAGGGTAATCCCATTCTTGGCTTGAGGTCAATGGATCTTCCGTATCTTCCTCATAACGTCCTTATCCTGCTGTTATCATAGCCACTTCCATCGAATGTCAATTTCTTCCCATGGCATCTTCATCAATTTGCAGCAGGTCTTCATCATCATGATTGTGGGCATAGATTGCATGTTGAGCAAAGCAGGAACAATGAATTCAACTGAGTGAATAACACACGTTGGGAGGCAGTTGGCACTTGCTCGTGAACAGCTTGAGTTAATATCTTTTTGGGAATATGTGCTGGTATCAGCATACTTGTTTCAAAGTACTGCCCTTGACTTCTGTGGACAGAAAAGCAATGATTTGAGAGTTTGAAAATTTGAAAACACCCTTCGCAATTCATGCTCATACACCTTTATAGTTGTTGTAGAGGTCCATTCAAAGTCCCTACTCCCGTCTAATCCAGGTTGTTCCCCGATCATGGTAGCCGCTACATGCCACAGCAGATGAAGGCTCTTAGAAACTTTCAAATTTCATCTTCAATGGACACCGTAGCAACATGTAATTCAAGCATGCTAAAATATGCTGAAACCTTATCAGATGCTGAATCTAGTTCTTCCCTAGATCCAACAGGGGTAAATGTCCTCAAATTGGTTGTTTCAACAGATTCTTTTGCATCTTCATGATGCTTATCCGTTTCCTCCAAATCTGCTTTTAATGGCTTTCCATAAAGATACTTGCATCTACAACAATCATGAAAACTGAGAAGATGTCAACAGGTATGGCAGAAAGGCAATATATTATAAGGGCTTTCTCATTGTTTCTTCTTGCGTTTGCAGCAAGTTGAATTTGTGCAGACACTGAGGGAGATCAGGATCAGTTGTGGTTTGGTTTCCATAGTGATTATGTCCCATAGAATTGATCAGTGATATCGATATACTTGTCGGATCTAACATGGACCATATGTCATATTCACCTTTCCTTGATTATAGGATCTGAGTGCAGTAACGACCGAGGTGGGCGATAGGTTCTTTTCAGTACATCTTTTATGAGTTTAGAAAGATTTCGATTGATTAAAAAGTTCTTCAAGGTCAGAGTCTCTTCACAAGCTCTGATACCACTTGTAGGATCGATATTCCTTAATGAAACACTGATATACTGTCAACTATGCGGAATCTAGTTGGCAGTACTTAAGAAGAACACACAATAGTTTCTCAAATGATTTCTTTTTATAAACCTTTTGAATCTGCCTAAATTCAGATCCCTAATACAATACTAATAAATCTTAACATCGTGTTTCTCTATGTTTTTTTTCTATATATATTCAAAATATCTTCCTAGAGATCCTTTTATAAACATAAGGATAACCACTAGTAGATGTACAGTCCTTGAATATCAGAAACACTAATTGATACTTATCACTAATAACTGTTACAAGATAAATGGCTAAAACAACCGATTAAAACTTATAGTTTCCTATACCACGGCAGTACTTTGATCTTTGACTGGCAGTACTTTGACTTTTTCATTTAGCAGTACTTTGACTTTTTCGTGGCAGAACTTTGACCTTTTGACTTGTATTTCCCAACACAACATATGGTAATTAGGAACTTACGCCTTTTAACTTGCAACTAGAAGGACCTAGGTTGCCATGGGGACACAAGTTTTATAACCCGACGATTTGTCTCAAAATTATGATTAATAAACATTTCGGGTTAACCATTTTGAAAAGAGTGTCTAATCAAGATCAGACTAGATTTCGACATTACAAACAGAGTTTCATGAAATCTCGACCACTCGAACAAATACAATAGATCTTTAAATAGAATACGGGTCTTTGTTCGAGGGGGAGAAAGTGTTTTCGAATTATCTTCAACAAGTCATGGTAATTATATGGAAAAAGTTAACCTTAATGGAAATATTTGAGGGAGTTAATTTACTTTAACTCCAAGGGATTCAGTTGTCATAAGTTAATAACTTAATGGGCTTAAATATAATTTCATGATTAGTGGCTTAGGCTTAAAACTACATTCGATCAATTTTACCAACACCTCACAGTTTTAGGTTTGTTTGGAAATAATTTCGTAGTTTTAGAAGCCTTGAAGTTGATGATATGTTTCTGATTCATTTAATATTTCCCCAATCAGTCAATCACTAAGCTTATTTTTGAAGGAGTAGAATCTGTTGACAAAAGAGGTACACATAGGTTTGATAAGTATGGTGATTCCTTTAGATAGTCAGTATCTTGCAAGAAGAAATGTGTTCATTCGGGACTTAGTTGCCTTAGGTGTTATCATTTTGGCTATTTAGAGGGTATAATTGTGACATCCGGGACTTAGTTGACTTTGGTGTTTCAATTTATATCATCTTTATCATATAAGGAGAAATTCAGACATCCGAGTCTTAATTAACTTTGGTGTTACGGTTTCGAATTAATTGTGTACTTTAGATATTTTGGCTTTACACATCAAGTCTTTTTAATGCGGCATGCAAGAAAGCCGTGAATCTACTTAAGAAAGGATTGCTGATTCGGGGGGAAGTTGTGGAAGCTTCTAAATGAAGAAGAAGCTTGCTTGACCACAAAATTCAACAACTTTCCAAAGGTTCAAGTGAAGGATCTGGTATTACTCCAGAGGTTCCCGATGACCCAAAGGACAATTCTGGTAGCTCAAGCAGCTTACTTTCTTAATCTATTAAGGAAGTTCATGATGTCTCCAATGATGAGGAAAACAAAGCTGAGAATACAAAACGGAAGCAGTAGTTGCAGAGAAACAAGCTGGATATGTACTAACCAATTTAACTCTGTCATCTGCTGAACTCGAGATTCAATCAATGATGGATGTTTCCATTCATCAAGAGGACCTTGCTGTCCAACGAACTCCACTCATTGACCTTGTTATCTTAATGGTTACTGAAAAGACAGCATCAACACCCACACCAACAACCACACAAGCTCATGTTCAAATGTGTTCGACCTCTTGCTGGAAAGACATTTCAAAAAGGAGTTTAGAAGTGCTGGTTGGTGCAAGGAAAACAGAGACGGACAAAAGACTGTTGCAGAGGACAGTATGACTAACTCATACTTGATTTAAACCTGTCAGGTCCTGTTTTTCATATCATAATCTTGTACATCAATAAGTAGTGTGGTAATCAGTGTTATGTGTCAGTTTAATGAATTTTTCATGAGTTTCTCGTTAAACTCCAAATCATTTATAAACTCATCATAACTGACACTAACAGAATCCCTCATTAATTGAGGGGGAGCATATATAGGTTCCAATATCGGCTTGTATTTAATCAGACCATATTTTCTCCCAAATTTTCTAACATATTTAAATCAATTGAGATCCTAAATCTCAAAGGGTTTGAAATTTTTGATCAGGGGAGAGAATGTGATTTAAATATTAAATCTGATAAAAATGTGATCTATTAAGACTCAAGCAGGTACTCCTCCCTCCATGTGCCAAACAATTTCGAATATCGACGCACATGTTAAGGGGGAGCAGTTTCATGAATCAAAACAATCGAGGTACTAATGCTTTGATGTTTACATCGCCCGTACCTTGATTGATTTTCAAATGGTTTTATGGCAAAGAGAACAGTACCAAAAGACCGACCCTGTGTTTACTTTATCAGAGTTATAAGGATGGTATGGTTAGGTACATGTTCCCATGATCCCGCCAGAGCCGGAGGGATCTACCCAGGGACAATCCACTAGTTAGTGTAGAAGTCCTTAGGTATGATTACAAAAGGAGTAATGTGAGAATATGGGAAGAGTGCCGACTGAGATGGAGCTAGTACTGGAATAAACCCAACAAGGTACTAGTAATGAAGTCTTGGTAAGCACTGAAGGGGTTGAAGAATGAAAAAGAAATGTTAAGATAAAGGGTGAAAAGAAAGCAGCCCTCCTTAAACATTAGGCAGAAACCGGGTCACTACATATGCTGTCAGAATCACATGGTTGATTGCTGACATTGAAGATAAGTATCATGGACCCAGTGATACGCTGCACAACCCTCCCTAGCCACTCCGACAAGGATCATCCCAAGGATTCTATTTCATTTCTCATGGAGTTCAATACATTGCTATCGTCTATCTCACTCCGAGTTAGATGATATTGAAAAGGTGCAGTCTGCTCCAGCCTCCGACTACTAAATACCAAAAATGCACTATTGAGTCTAGAGCCATGAGATCATCCTTAAATATCGTTAAGACACTGATACAAACTATGCTTGTTCATTAGACTATCCGATAACAAGTAAAGATCTTACGAGTCCTATGCATTATCCTCGTGGTATTGCCAAAACATCCGAGTGATATGAAAGTACTCATAATGCACATATTAAGGGGGAGCGAATGGTATATGATGGCTATCGTGGTAGGTGACATGTGAGATCCACTATGGATTAAACTTGTGACAAATGGAAAGCAACGATGGTGCGATTCTTTATGAATCAAACTTGTTCCAGGCAGTGAATTGATGAATAGCTTTTGAAAAACCTTTCGATGTGCTCAACAACTGATTTTCTAGCACATTGACTGTATATATCTTTCAAAACAAATGTGTTTCTGATGAAATTTGTTTTTGTGCTATAAAACACTATCGATGTGTCACAAAAATACTTTCTCAAGTAATACGTCGATTGATTTTCAAATCAATTTTTTATCTTTTAATCGGTAAGACAGTAACTAACCGATTTACTCTTATCGTGTTGTCTGCTTTGAGACGTTCCGATAAAGAGAACAGGCAAGTAAGGTGATTCTGATGGCTATACATTTGATGATCCAATACTTATACTGGAAATCCTGTCAAGGAGATTCCTCTTAAGAGGAATCTACCTGATCACAGGTCGGTCCTCACGGATTCGGAGGTTAATTCAACCAGACTCACGCGAATGACAAAGCCATATTCGCCCACAAGCTTTATTGCTAACTGTTTTATTACAGGATCAAGCAAAGATGGAGATGGAGATACCTCGTTCCAGTGGAGTCAATTCACCACCCAATGCTCACACTTAATATTTCCAAGTAAAGACATCATGATAATTGAATGACCTACAACACAGCTTCTACAACTCTGAGAAGTAGTATCATGATCAAGAAAAGTATGAGCATGCGGGTCCAAACGTCACAACATCACATGAAGGAAACACTTCACAACAAGGATGATTAAGAGATTTACTATGGCTGATGATCTCAAAGAAAGCTCTAAGATCACACAAGTCTAAGGAACAAAGCTCAAGGATTACTACAAGATGTACTCACAAACCTTTGTATATAAACCCTTTTCCAGCCATGGGAAGGGGTTGGTTGTTCTTTTTATCACATTTCATGCTATTGCATTTTCTCTCACTAGAAACCTTACTTTTTCTCTCTAGATAATTAGCCAACCCAATCATCCATGCTTGTGTTATGATATCCAGTATACTATAAATATTATTAGTACTGCTTGCACCTGAAGTTGTTACAAATGCCTAGTTTTTATCATCATTGCTTGCACCAACAGATTTCTTAACCTTCTGTTCAACAATTTTAAAATTGTTGTACAAATCATCCAAACCCATAGTATCAAAATTAGGTTTGTTCATCCAAACTACCATATGTGTATCCCATTCAGAAGGTAAGCTCCTTAAGAATTTTACATTTAGATCTTCTAGAGGAGTAACCACACCCAGAATTACCAATCTACTAACAAGCCTTTGTAGCCTATTAAAGGTAGAATCAAGTGATTCTGAGCTTGAAGCACTAAAGTTTTCATACTGTTGTTTCAACAGAGCCTTCTGTATCTTCTTTGTTGCTTCATTTACTCCAAATCGAGCTTTAATTGCAGCAAACATTGCTTGAGCATCAACATACTGGTCAAAGGTAAGTTGATGTTCATTAGGCAGTGCCATGAGCAGTAGACTTCTTGCCTTTACATCATTCTTTTTACACGTCTTTTCTTTAACAGTAGAAGGCACAGTCATCTTTGTTCCTGTTGATGTACCAGTTTCTGATGGTGATGTTACAGAAATAGGTACCCATGAATTCCCATTCTCTATGACCTCCCATAGAGCATAATCCTGGATCTAAAAATACTGTTTGATCCTGATCTCCCACATCATACTCCCCGAGTTTGAGCATGGGAAGCTTTGCCAAAGCATTGTTCTGAGGATTCTCCAACTCCATTACTTCTAGATCAAAGTTTCTCAAAGCACAGGCTCTGATACCACTTGTTGATCCCACACCTTGATCGATTATTTACCTTGTAAAGTGTATGTTACCTTGGATGAATCCAAAATAACAATGGTTGAGACTTTGTTTGTATATCAAAGTGTATGCGGAATCTACACTTTGATACTCTAGAGGTATTTATCAATGGAACAGTACCAAACAAAGAACAATGAATAAAACACAAACTGCTTCAATATTATTGATGATAATACGAGTACTCTTGTAGTACTAGGGTTACAAACCTTGAAGCTTTACGTTCTTTTTCTAAGATGTATCTCTATCTCTTAAGCATATGCATATGTTAAACCTTAACCTAGGATCTCCTTTTATACACCACAAGGAGTCCTTTACAAGATAACTACCGAACTTTTAGGATCAGTTACAATTATATTCAAATACAAATCCTCCTAAAATATAAAAGATATACATTCCTTATTTATCTCTATGCATCCTTATCTCCAAATCAGCAGCTTTGACCATCAGCAGTACTAATCTTTCTTCTAGCAGTATTAACTAACACTTGGCAGTACTAAGTTTGTACTGGCAGTAGTAACTCTATTAGTACTGCTAGTTATACCTTGGCAGTATTAACTCTTGTTGAAGATTTATTCCCAACAAATTTTCTCTCAATCTCTTTTCTCTTCTTTCCTTAAAAAAACTCGGGAACAGGAATTTATTCTGATTTCCTTTCACTTCTTTTCTCTTCTTTCAAAAATATAACTTGGGAACGCAGTGTAAAGTAAACGACATGGGTCAGGAACATACAATTCTGTGAAAGTTTAAATTATATAAATAACCTATATTTTTTTTGCCATTTACGACTGTATTTAGAAACAGATTTCACATTTATATTTATATTTAGGGTAAATTACATTGTTCGTACCCAAACCTCACCCCGTTTGCCCGTTTGGTCCCTAGATAACGGGGACTCTCATACGGGGTCCCTATTTGACATTGTAGTTACCCGTTTGGTCCCTGGCACTCCGTTATGGGTAACAACGGTTATCCTTATCGTTATCCTTGCCACGTCATGTTTCTGTTGAAGGGCAGAATCGTCTTTTCACTATTATTCTTGGTTGCACGTTTGGTCCCTCACCCTTGTTTTAGTACAGTAAAGTTTACTGTTCTAATTTTTTGTCGTTTTGCGTTCGCGCGTTTGGTCCCTCTCGTCTATTTTTTCCCTCCCGTTTCCCTATATATATTCCCGCCTATTCTTATTCCGTTAGAAACCCAACTTGTCATAAAATCCGATTGCCACCCTATAAATAACTAGTTACAATCCTACTATTTTTTCTGAAAAAAATGAACTGTATCGAGGAGATTGCAAAGGATGCAAAGGTTATTAAAATTGATAATCAATTGCTAGTCTTAATCAAAAGACAAGTGGAGACTGAGTTGATGCTTGAGGAGAAGTTTAGAGATCTATGTGAGGAGGTATCTAACTTTGTTAAAGAAATTGAAGACGTGGTAAAGGAGGTTGAGCGGTTAAGTTGTAAAGATGTGGCGAAGGAAACTGTTTGTTTGCTCAGACGTGGACAAAAGAGTGAGTTGTATATGATGACGCGTCTTCAGATGATGGCGGATGAATCCCATCTTAGTGTTCGTGAGAAGCATACCTTTGTTAATAAGATGAATTTCGGGAGACTAGATTAGGTTTTGGTTGGTATTTGGTTTCCGATGGTTTACTTGTATATTTGTTGTTTGAGTATGTGATTTAGTGATTAAGTTTGTTACTATATTATAAGATTTTCAAATGATTTGTATTGTATGTTATGTTGTTGATTAAGTAGTAGTCAAAGTAGTATTCTTTTTTAAACTACCCAAGTTGATCAAATGGAAGGAAGGATAATCAAATATCACCTGTTGGTTCCTAATCCTGATTGATTTGTGAAAGTCAAACTTATCCAAACATCAACATACAATAGTACTCAATGCTGACTACAACACAAACCTATGCAATGCTGTAAAAGTTACTTTACTGTCAATAACATAAGAAAGAACTACAGAAAACACGATATAATTACAACATCATCCATTTAAAGTTTCTTCATGGTTTCAACAAATTCCCTTTTTTCAAAGGTACGCATCTAGGTTTCGTTGATGTGCAGCATTAATTGTCGGTGCATCTCCACCTCGCGATGTTCAACTTCCCTGTAAAAAGTAACAGCTTTCCATGCACGCATACCCTATTTAACCTTTAACTTGTCAATAATTCCCCGCCTTTTTTCAAACTTTTGTCAACGTCTTTCACAACATCCAACAGTTTTTGTACTATTTGATTGTTGTTCGCAACCTCTCTTTCCATTTGTACAACCAACACAAGACCATAATTTTTGGATTTTGCGGCTTGTTCTAGTTCTTGTAAATGACCACCTATTTTTCAACGTTCAAGATTAGTTTTTGAAGTTTCTATGCGTTTGCGCTTCATGTTTGTTTTGGAAGATGAACCTTGTGATCTAGTGTGTTAATTTATATACGGGTTTGTGTTAATGGTTATGATGTTTCTTAACCCTTAACGGACATGACGTTTCATTATCACCATAATATGAAGAGTTACGATGT
>BQNB010070312.1:4091-33172 GCA_026074375.1 Tanacetum coccineum
TTTGACATATTAGGTTATGATTTCAACAATATTAAAGCAAAATATAGTTAAATACCTTACAAGCGTAAAAACAATAACGTGACACTAGTTCTTCTTGTGAACATTTCTGAAAGCTCTCATACCTCCGTCATATACTGCTCTGTCGGATATAACATTGATGTTGTTGTAGTTCTATTGTAAATGTTAGAATCTGTTTCTTTTTTTTCATGGGACAAAATAAATAGTGCAATAATGCAGAAGCTAAAACTATGTGCAGAAGTTTTAACGTAATTTTATTTAATTACATATACATATAATTGTAGTTCCTAAGATGGTGACTTTGGTCGGGATAGGTAGTGTAAGATTAAGGTCCCAGATTCAAATTTATTCTATACGGATGCTCGATCTTCATTGAAGTTTAAATGACGATCTGAGTGTGAACCATGGGACTCAAAGGTTGGATCACCCATACTTACGGTTTTTGCAATGTTTAGACCACAGGTAAAAAACTGGTTGTAAATATGTGATATATGATTTAGGTATTGCTAGACTCACGTATATGGTTAGATGTTTATGTGTTTTAATTTGTACACCATCAAATCCGAATACTTTTGTGGAAACTAGAAGAGGGGTTGAATAGTTTACCCGTTAATTAGCGTTTTAAAAGTTTGCTTATAAAAATCCTAGATTCGTGTTTATGTGAGATTAACCAACAATATGAACAAACAATATATCTAACTACATACAACACAAACACAATATAAATAGTAAATACGAGATATAAATAAAAGACAAGAGATAAGAGATAGAACAATCAAACCACAACACCGAGAATTATAGTAGTATGGCTACGAAGCTCTTCTTCACCCTACTCCACTCCACGAGTATCCGACTCGAGATTTCACTATGTCAACAAGCTCCCATTATGCAGAGAAAACCGTTACACGTCGCTTATACCAATTTCAGATAATAAGCTAAATGTTGTTGAGAATAATCTTATTATCTTTTCTAAAACCTCAGGGACTAATGTTGCCTTGTTTCATTTTGTAGTTCTAAAGTGTTATAGACTTGCTGTTGGTTTTAGCTAGGAGAGGAAAGTTAAAGGGCTGTTGCTGTTAATCTCTCTTCTTGCTGCCTATAAAAGGAGAGGGTTAGAGTTATTATCATCAAGATTATAGTTATAATACAAGTTATTATCAACGCTGATATGATCATATACTAGTGTTAGAAAGGTAGTTCAAAGAAGAAGATGAAAAATTAGGGATTTCAATCTGATCTTCATCTGATAAAAAAATTTAAGAGTATAATGTTCATTTTGGCCTCCAATTTTGGAAATCAATTTTTGCCTTTTTTAAAATAGGTAATACCGTAATATTAAATTTAATACAATAGATTAAGACCTGTTTGTGGGTCTTTTGTTAACACCTTCTCAGAAGAACTCGGGGGTTTCTCTCAAGGCTGTCAAGATCGCGATCCCACCTGGGATCGTTTTTATCTTTGTAAGATCGAGATCGTAAGATCGGATCGAGATCGTAATATCCTACCAATTTATCATGTTTTGTAAACAAATGATAAATGAGTCAAACTGTTTTCATTTCTATACAACATCAAAGATAAATTTATATAATATCGTCTTAAATATGTCAAAGATCAAATTTGAAAAACAATAATGTATAAGTAAAACACAATTTTTCATGTTATTTTGATTTTGGCTTATATTTCATAAGCTTCAATTTTCCTGCTTTGTGGGCTTATATAAGTTTATTACGAGATGATAAACTAATATAAACTCATAAGTCTCAAAATAAGCTAGAAAATTGGTGCTTATGAGATATAAGCCGAAATCACATAAGCTCATAAACACATAAGCTCATAAACCCACATATAAGCTGAAACAAACACCCCTTAAGTATAAAATATAATCAGATCTAGTAAATGAAACATGAATGGTTGACTTATTAGACATTAGTAAAGCTCATTTGTTTTTTGGCCTAAGCAAGTGAGATGGACTCAAAAGATAGAAAAATGAAAAAAAAATAGAAATAGGTGAAGTCATATCGCGTGACGATCTTACGAGTTCACTTACGATCCCACGATCTTACATACGATCCCACCCCAGATGCGATCATGTGCCGATCTTACACGATCTTAGCTAGTAAACACGTAAGATCGTACGATCTTACGAGTTTACTCGCGATCTTGACAGCCTTGGTTTCTCTTATTGGTGCACGTATCATCTCTGTCGCCTTTTCACTTTTGACTTACAACTAGCCACGACCAAGATTTTAAGTATATTATCCATGCATGCTGTTTTTGTCGCTCATCAAAGAGGATCCTAAGAAAAAATCTAGCTAATTTTGTTTTATAGCTAGATCTTTCTAAGAAAAATACATGAAGACTTAACTTTTCTTTCAAATAATGAACTTTAAAGCAACTAGCTAGGAAGCCAAGTCACTGAGTGTAGATCCAAGGAAATTGTTGAAAATTTAGTTGGATCCAGTTCACTTCAAATCAAAACAAATATCCATATTTTACCCATATATTTGATGAAGATGGCTTTGGTTTTTTTTTCTAAAGGGTTCCTCGGTAAATTTATTACTTTAAAAAACAATTCAGTGTCCAACGGATGTGGGTAAATTACGCATCTCAGCCCGTTACATAGGCAAACTACTTCCTCAAAGAAGGTACAAATATGACTAGATTACAAATGACGCCACATAGCATCAAAAGCTCTATTTTCTTCTTCCGACCACGGACCTTTATATTCAAATTATCACATATAGTTTGTATATTGTCACGAATTTCCTGACCTTAATACATATCATCATCATATGGGTCATGGTCATCATCCACATCACTCTCCCTCTATTGTTGCAATAAGCTTTTCGGACCATAACCAATACTCGTCGATTTTGATGCCAAAAAACTTGTCATTTCATTTTCAATTGGTTCAACTTCAACGTCGCTACTCAAATTAACCGGATAATCAACCTTTTGCAGAGGTTTCCCAACATCATACACAAACACAAGTTTACCCTACAAGATCTGTTTCTTTAAAACATTAATCTTATCTACTATAGCGGTAGAACTTTGTCCCTCCTCTTGTGTTGAAAATAGCTTTATATGTAGACTTATGGTTTGATATATGAGAAGGGACTATTCATGCACATATTTCTGATAGTTTGGTATGTTTAGCTATATTTGACTTGTCATACATTTATGGAGGACTGAAGTGTAACATTGGCTTATAAAAGCCTCACCTACCTAGCTTTTCTTCATTCATTCAGTTTTCATTTCTTTCTCTTCTCTCAAATGATTTACTCTCTCACTCTAAATTTAAGGTTTCATTAGTCTGGTTATTTGGGTTGTATTAGATCATCTTGATCTAGTTTTCTGGTATTATTAGATAGTAGTGAGGGTTTATAGTGAGGATCATGGTAGTGTGATTGTTTGTATTTCTGGTATAGCACTCGTTTGAGACAATACTCTTTCTCTTGTAATTGTAGGTGAGCAAATATTTGTTGACTCATCAACTATATATTTTGTATGTAATAAAAGATCATAACAAGGGTGGTTGGCTAGGTAATTTTTAAGATGTGTTGTGATTAGATATGTAGTTTTTACATGGTATCAGAGCTAGCAGTCATCTTGATTGTTAGTTCTTGATCGATTGGAAAGTTAGGGTTTCTGATTTTTAGGGGTTTCTTGATTTTTGAGGTTGATTGGACTTCTTGTGGTTGGATCTTGATTCTAGGAGGTTGAATTGGTTTGTTGGTTGGTTAATCACTGGGTTTGGTTAAATTAGGGTTTTATCTTGAACCCCTAATTTTAACAAATTTGGGGATTTTCTGTTCTCGTGACTCTTGGTTGTATTCTGGGGTTTTCTTTCTCTTTTTGACTAAGTGAATCAAGAAGGGGGGAACATTAGTCTTCTGATGGTGTTCTTAAGATCTGTAACACCTCTCTCACTCTTCTCTTATATTTTCTGTTAATTCTAGTCAGTTTCAGCCCTTGACCTACCACCCGGAGTAGCAAGGAAGCCTAGGAACTATCAAAAATGACTAGAGTCTTGGTTATTGTTTTCTGGTTAATTCTTGGTTTGGTTTATTGTTTTTTGTTTAATTCTTGGTTGGTTTCTATTCATTAACTGGAACATCTGTTTTTCTGTCGTATTTGTTTCATTATGGCTGAAGTTTTGATTAATAGTCTTGATGATGGTAACCCTCTGTATTTGTAACCTAATGATCATTCTAATTTACCTATTGTTAGTTTTAAATTGACTGATTTTGAGAATTATAAAATGGTGGTCAAGTGCTATCAAAATTGCTCTTAAGGGTAAAAATAAGATGGGTTTTGTGGATGGTACTTGTTTTATACCTGTTATTAATCCTGTTTTATCCCAGCAATGGGAAAGGTGTAATGCTGTTGTTCTTTGTTGGATTCTTGGTTTATTGTCTCAAGAGTTGTACTTGGGTCAAGTTCAATCTAAAATTGCTTCTGAAGTTTGATCTGAATTAGAGGAAACATATAATAAAACTTGTTAATACAAATAATGCGTAAAACGTTATTTATATTTTTCGACTCCTCTACGTTTTGAAGACGACAAAATATAAAAACATTCACGATAAAAATAAACGTTTACACGTTATTAGTCGTAAACTTCCAATTCAATATATATCACTTAAGGTATGGATAAACAAATGATTAAACTTAATTAGTGATCAAGAAAATATTTTTTCTTCTTAATCCATCACATTTTTACAAAACTATACTTTTATAAATATACACAAAATAGTTTTGTTAAATAAAAATAATGTTTATTTAAAATTATAAAAATTTGAAATTCAAATCCCCCCCCCCCAAACTGATGCCAGCTCATTCAGATAAATCTTCCCTACAAAAAGACAAAAATCGGAGCGTCAGTCTAGTGCGGCCCCCAGAGTGCCTAGGCGGCCCCCCATATATATCTGGGACCGCCAGGACCGCCCCCAGCTGACCGTTGGGGAATCCTGGCTATAAATACTGCACTATTCACAGCAAATTATCAGACCTCTTTGCATGATTTTTTCAGTCTTCTTTCTCTCTCTAAACCTTCTTTTTCTTACTAAATATCTTGATCACTAACATAGTTTAATCTTGTTTTAAGTGATCAAATCTCATCTTCTATCTTTCTCCTTCCTCTATCAAGTGCAAGAGAAGAACACTCGTATTCACCAAGAAACGAAGTGTTATAGATTAGTGATTTCTCCTCTCTTCTTCTAATAATCAAAACTGTATTTTGATTATCTTATGTGATTGTATAAATCAGATTGTGTGTAAATCCGATAGTGTAGATCTTGTGACTGTGTGATCCTTGTGAAGTGGTAGATTGGTTCTAGCTAAGATTAGGACTCGACATTTAACTTAGTGTCGGAAAATAACGTAAGCGACGTGTAAACGGTTTTCTTCGCCTGAAGGGAGCTTGTTGACATAGTGAAATCTCGAGTCGGATACTCGGGGAGTGGAGTAGGGTGAAGAAGAGCTTCGTAGCCGAACACTATAAATCTTGGTGTCTTGGTTTGATCGTTCTTTCTCTTATCTCTTTATATTGTTCATATATCTTGTATATTGTTTGTAGTGTCATTACAAGTAGATAGATAAATTGATTGGTTCATATTGTTGATTGATTGAACATAAACTCGAATCTAACAATTTTAGAAGTAAAATTTAAAACTGTAAATAAACCTGTAAACTATTTAACCCCCCCTTCTTTTAGTTTCCACAATTGGTATCAGAAGCCAAGGTCACTTAAGATTTTTAAAATATATTATATTTTAAAGCTTGGATCGATCTGTGTATTCCGACAAATATCTAGAAGGGCAATCCATGCAAAGACCACCACTTTTTGAAAGTGATAGTTTTATTTATTGGAAAAATAAATTCGAAACATATGTTAAATCAAAAGATCTTGATCTTTGGCATGTTATTACTAACGGTGATTTTCAACCCATTCAACAAAATCCGGAAACCAAATTAGATGAGGTTATCCCTTTTGAAAAACAAAATGATGATCTTAAAAGAGGCTTGCGAAAAATAACAAAGCCAAAATGGTTATTTACAATTCTTTTCCAAGAAAAGAATATGAAAGAATTTTCAAGTGTAATACGGCAAAAGAAATTTGGAAAACTTTGTTAATCACCCATCAAGGTAATAGCCAAGTCAAAGATAACAAGATTGACCTTTTGTTACAACAATATGAACAATTCGTCATTTCTGAAGATGAATCTATAGATAGTTCTTTTGCTAGATTTAATACTACTATTACTAGTCTAAAAGCTCTTGATGAAGGTTACTCTAGCAAGAATTATGTTAGAAAGTTCCTTAGGGCTCTACATCCCAAATAGAGAGCAAAGGTCACGGCTATTGAAGAGTCGAAAGACCTAACATCACTATCTCTTGATGAACTTATCGGGAACCTCAAAGTTCACGAAATAATCATCAAGAAAGATTCCAAAATAGTCAAAGCAAAAGGAGAAAGGAGATCTCTTGCTTTAAAGGCTAAGAAGGAATCTAGTGATGAGGAGTGTTCGACTTCCGGAAGTGAAGACGAAGAATATGCCATGGCGGTTAGAGATTTCAAGAAGTTCTTCAAGAGAAGAGGTAGATTTGTAAGATAACCACGGAACGACAAAAAGACGTTCCAAAGAAGTCGAGAAGACAAGAACGCCAAAAATGATAGAAAATGTTTTAGATGTGGTGATCCAAATCATCTTATTGGAGAATGTCCCAAACCACCAAAAGACAAGAACCAAAGATCATTTGTAGGAGGTTCTTGGAGTGATAGCGGTGAAGAAGATGATGAGAAGACTCAAGATGAAACATGTCTCGTGGCTCAAGCATCAAATGAGGTATGTTCCGATTCATCTTACTTTAGTGATGAATATTCATCAATGGATGATCTTGCTTTAGATAATGAATATGATAGATTGTGCAAGATAACCTAAAAAATAATCACTAAGAATAAAAAGTTAATAGCTATTAGAAATAGTTTAGAAAATGAACTTAGTAAATTAAAACTAAAATTGAATACACTCGAGAAAAACAAGGGATTTGATCTCGGATGTATAAGTTGTCAATTACTCAAAATTGACAATGAAAAACTAAAAGAAGAAGCTCTTAAATTAAGAAAATTTGAAAAGAGTACACATTGTTTAAATGAGATGTTGAGTAATCAAAAGCCCTCCGGTGAAAAATTAGGTTTAGGATTTAACTCATGTGAAGCATCAACTAGCAAATCTAAGAAAATAAATTTTGTGGAATCTCAAAAAGAAACGTCCTCTGGTGGAGGTCTCTTAAATATAGGGGGCGGCCCCCATAAAGTCCAGATGGCCCCCAAAGCAATCAAGGGGCCGCCTGACTGTTCACCAGATTTAGAGAAATCCATTTCTTTTCAAAAATCTATTTTGGGTCCTAGACCAAAACACATTTCAATGAACAATATTAAAATTCATGTTGCTAGTGATAATGTGGTTAAACAATTTTATAAACCAACATTAAAACCCGGAGTTGGATTTTATAAAACTAACCTTAGATCAAAAACTCCACCACCAAGAAGAGTCAATAACAATTATCCTCGATCTAAGACACCACAACCAAAAAGGAACATTAGTCGACAGAACCAACCTCATGGTTTTCCCGTAACTTGGAATAACTTCCAACGTCAAAGTTATATGCCATGGGAAATGTGTCCTCCATTCCCACATCCTAATCAATTGGATCAAATGCAAGGGATGTTTAGCACTAACAAATTTGGACCCATGAGATATTAGGGACCAAATGTTTGAGTTGTTGTCTTATATAAATAGATATGCCTTTGAGTCAATTTGGAACCCGACGAGTGGATAAAGGATAGTGGTTGCTCTAAACATATGACGGATAACCGAAAGCTGTTCTCATCTTACAAGGCATACAATGGAGGTAATGTCATTTTTAGAAGTAATCTTCGCGGTAACATCATTGGCAAATGTACGATTTCTAATGACTCTCTCAAAATAGATAATGTAGAGCATGTAGATAACTTAAGATTTAACTTGCTAAGTATAGGACAAATATGTGATAATAAGTGCAAATTAACTTTCTCTGAACATGATAGTGAAATCACTAAGGATGGTAAGATTATAGGTAGAGGTATTAGGAAGAAAGGCTTATATGTGATGAAATTAGGAAATAAGCCACAAGATAAAATTTGTCTTGCAACGATTGATGAGAACTCCACGTTGTGGCATAGGAGATTAGGTCACGCTAATATGCGTCTCATTCAATCGTTAGCATCTAAGGAATTAGTTAGAAACCTACCTAAGCTTAAGTTTGACCAATATTTCTGTGATGCTTGCCAAATTAGAAAACAAGCTCACGCTCGTCACAAAGCTAAGAATATAGTCTCAACGACTAGATTCTTAGAACTCCTCCATATGGATCTCTTCGGTCCATCCGCCGTACGGAGTTACGGAGGGAACCTTTACACCTTAGTCATAGTAGATGACTACTCTAGGTATACTTGGACAAGATTTCTTAAAAATAAAACAGAGGGTTTCGAGCAATTGAAATCTTTAGTAAGAAAATACAAAATCAATTAGGATCTTCAATAGTGACAATTAGGATGGACCACGGTAGAGAATTTGATAATGAAGTGCAATTTGGAGAGTTTTGTAATGCCAACGGTATTACACATAACTTCTCAGCTCCACGCACTCCCCGATCAAATGGCGTGGTAGAAAGGAAAAATAGGACACTCCTGGAAATGAGTAGAACCATGTTGAATGAACTATCGTTACCATAAAATTTTTGGTGTAACGCTGTAGATACTTCAACATACATCCTTAACCGAATCCTAATTAGAGTCATATTAGAAAAAACACCTTATAAACTCTTGAGAGGTAGGAAACCTATTCTTGATTACTTTAAGGTTTTTGGAAGCAAGTGCTTCATCTTAAACACCAAAGACTACCTCACTAAGTTTGACCCAAAGTCATACGAAGGTGTCTTTTAAGGTTACTCTTAAAAAAGTAAAGCTTACATCATCCTAAATAAATATACTATGAAAATCGAAGAATCACTCAACGTGACATTCGATGAAACTCCTCCACCCTCTAAGACATCACCCTTGGTGGATGATGACTTAGATGAAGAAGAAGCAATTAAGGTCACCGAAAAGAAAAACCTAGAAAACGACATTGTGGATGAAACTTTAGAGATTGATGAAATAGTCAACATTAAGGAATCTAGGAACCATCCATTAGAAAATGTCATAGGAAACCTTAACCAAAGAACCCTTAGGTCACAAGCCTAAAACCAAAGTAACTTCTTTTGTTTTATATCAACTATAGAACCTAAGAATGTGAATGAAGCCTTAACGGATGAAAGTTGGATAATCGCTATGCAAGAAGAATTAAATCAATTCATTGCAAATGATGTTTGGGAGTTAGTTCCATAACCTAGGAATATGACAATCATAGGAATTAAGTGGGTGTTTAGAAATAAGTTAGACGAGAACGGTATTGTTTCTCGAAATAAGGCTAGGTTAGTTGCTCAAGGCTACAACCAACAAGAGGGCATCGATTATGATGAAACTTATGCCCTAGTTTCTAGACTTGAGTCTATTAGAATATTATTAGCTTATGCATGTGCTTTAGATTTTAAGCTATTCCAAATGGATGTAAAAAGTGCATTCCTGAACGGTTTAATCAATGAGGAGGTATACGTGGCACAACCTCCAAGGTTCATTGATTTGGAAAAACCGGATCATGTTTATAAACTGAAGAAAGCTTTATATGGTCTTAAACAAGCACCCAAAGCTTGGTATGATAGATTAAAAGCCTTTCTTATTAAACATGAATATAAAATGGGAATGATAGATAACACTCTTTTTACTAAGAAGAAAAGTTTAAATCTCATCATTGTTCAAATATATGTCGACGACATTATATTCAGTTCGACTTGTCAAGACATGTGTGATGAATTTGCCAAAATCATGCATGACGAGTTTCCGATGAGCATGATGGGTGAACTTAACTTCTTCCTTGGATTACAAATAAAACAAATGGAAGACGGTATTTTCTTTAATCAATCTAAATATATTAAAGAAATGCTTAAGAAATTTTGCTTAGAAGATTCTAAACCAATGAAAACCTCTATATCCTCGGATACTAAACTCACAAAATGCGAAGAGTGTGAGTCGGTAGATAGTACTAAGTATCGAGGCATGATAGGTAGTTATACTACCTAACGGCAAGTAGGTCCGATATAATGTTTAGTGTCTGCCTTTGTGCACGCTTCCAAGAGGCTCCCAAAACCTCTCATCTTGAAGCGGTTAAGTGTATCTTCCGATACATTAAAGGCACTACACACTTAGGATTATGGTATCCTAAGGGGACTGGCATAAAAACTATAGTATATGCCAACTCTAATCATGCGGGAGATTAGGTGGACAGAAAAAGCATTAGCGGTATTTGTATGTTCGTGGGATGTTGTTTGACATCTTGGTTCTCGAAGAAACAAACCGCTCTTGCTATATCCACTACCGAAGCCGAATACGTAAGTGCCAGAAAGGCATGTTAACAAGTACTATGGATGAAACAAGCTCTTAATGACTACAACGTATGACTCGACGATATGCCGATCATGTGCGATAATAAAGGAGCGATTGACCTTAGCAAAAACCTGGTGCAACACTCTCGAACCAAACACATCAAAATTCGTCACCACTATCATCGTGATAATGTCCAAAAAGGACATATCTCAATCGAAAAAGTGCCGTCAGTTGACAATATCGTCGACATTCTTACTAAACCCCTCAAATGTGAATCATTCAACTAGATACGTCTTGGTTTAGGAATGACGAAAAACATTCCATAAATTGCTTCTCATTCTTTTGTCTCGATTCTAGTCCGTGTTCCATTCCGTGTCGTGACAACTTAAATACTTCGTCCGAATTCATTTAAGCATTTTTAATTCATGAAATGCAAATTAAAAGGTCACTCCTTCATGTAAAGTTTGTGTTAAAATTTCGTCCAAAAACCCTCAGCTGAGGGCGACCCCAAACCCATTTTGGGCGGCCCCCTGATCGATATGGAACCACCATTAGTAGACGCCTAAAATTCACACTTTATCAAAAATTTTCAAAACTCAAAACCAAACACACTCCTTCCCTGCTGGTGCGACGAACCATGAACAAAACAACCCAAAACTTAAAATCAACCACCTAAACACTAATTGAAGATCAAATCAACCCTAATTATCATTCCTAACACCATAGAGATCATCAATTGTATGTCATTTCATCTATTTTCATTTCAATTAGTATCTAGGGTTCATGTTGAACAACAATTCAAAATTCGGGATTTTTGATTTTTCTTGTGTTTGTGTGCAATTAGGAATATAACAACACAATGTATAACTAATTTGCTTTACATAGACATAGGATTTGCATGATTGAAGCATGTTTGTCAAAAATCATTTTCAAACAAAACCCAATTCTTTGTTTCAAAATTACTCACGTTAGGAACACCATAAAAATAGTTTTATGCATTGTTAATACATACTAATTGCATACATGCATAATGATCTTACAAACAAAATTTGAGATACATAAATTATATGTATTTTTTGACATGTTTGGATGAGCAAAATTGAACTAAGGAGCATTTGGGTTAACTCATAGGTTTTTATTTTAGAGTCAAGTTAATTGTTACTCCATGTAACGACTATAGAGTCAACATGTCAAAATCAAAGTCATAATATTAGCTGTAGGCCAAGGGTTATCATTTTAGATGGAAGAACCAAATGAAGTAACATTATCTTCCTAATGTTACTACTCTTTAAGAATCCCCTATCACTGATTACTTAGACAATTTTATCTTTTTGCTAAAAAATTGTATCTTTCAAGTTCTAAAAATCAAATGCCACAACATCCTCTTCCTAATGTTTCTTACTTACTCCTAAAACATGTGATACAAAGATAAATAAATGGCGTTATGATTTGTTGTATATTATTAGTATTCATCTTAGCTAGTTTAGAGGGTTAAGTGTATGTTTAGCATAGTATTAGTCAAATTAGGATAGCTTTGATATTTCTTGACTTATACTCCAAGTCAAGGTCATTTTCCTCATACTTGTTGCAACCGAACTCTTCCCCGTCGTCTCTATAAAATAAGGTGAGGGGGAGGAGCTTTGTACCATTTTCTTTTTCATCGTTCTCAATATACAAGTCGTTTAGGAACAAGTTTACATGTCGTAAAAAAGTCATTAGTAGATTTTGTGAGGAGCTAGTGTTTAAGGAGAACAATATAGTCAACAAATTGCATCCAAGGTTTCATATTCCCGTTAGCTTTACGTATTAGTTGTTCGAGGGATATATGGAGATTTGGTTTGTGTGTGATCGCATGGTATAAACATGAAGAGTGGCTTTTTGGATTCGAGAGGGAGGATCAATAATCATAAAAAAAAGAATACTAATGAATCGGTTACAGTCGGTAATAAGGAAAAGAATATGGAGTTGAACATGGAGTTTCCTACCTTGGAAACCAGTGTGGGGAAAAAGGCTAACGAGCCTATTGGTGTGACTCACGTTTTGGTTACTGAATCTTTGGGGAGTTTTAATGATGCAACGTTGTATAATGATGTTTCTACTGAAGCTCCAAATACTACCGGTCTGATGTTTAACGTTGTTAACTCGGAAACTACGTCTCCCAATCAGAATGGTAGTGATCGAGTTGGTAATGAACCGGATATGAATAAGTTTCCCTCATCTTATGCTAATAAGCTTAGCCCTGAGTCTTTTACTAAGGCTAATCTCCGAAAACTTGAAGTTAATGTGCCAAATAGTGATGATTATGACCTTTGGTTGCCTTTGGCTTCAGTTCATGAGGTTAATGATCGAATGAAGAACTCTCTTTATGGGTACTTTATTGGTAAAAGGCTTGCATTTCCTGTTGTTGAATAGTTTGCGCGCAACAATTCAGAAAAGTATGGATTAGAGAAGGTAACGTTGGTTAAAGATTTTTTCCTTTTTCAAGTTTGCATCTATTAAGGGTGTTGAGTATGTGCTTCGTAATGGCCCATGGATGATCTATAGAATTCCTATCTTTCTTAACAAATGGTCGCCCTCCGTGAGTCTTCTTAAAAAATAATTATCGCATGTTCCTATTTGGGTAAAGTTTCATGATGTAATGTTGGTTGCTTACACATCGGATGGGTTAAGCTTAATGGCTACGAAAATTGTCACTCCAATGATGCTTGATTCGTACACGAATTCCATGTGTTTGGAAACATGGGGGAGTAGCCATGCAAGAATCCTAATTGAAATCAATGCTTTTAATGAATTTAGTGATCATTTGGTGATTGTTGTTCCAAACTTAAAGGAAATGGCTATACGAAAGAAACTATTCATATTGAATACGAGTGGGAACCTCCTAGTTGTAGTACATCAAAAGGATAAAGGTAAGGGCCAGACATCGGGGGCTGATGATGAAGGTTTTATTGAAGTGAAAAAGAAGAAATCGGGTGGTAATAATGGCGGCACCAAAAACTTCACGGTTCCGGTTAAGCCAAAAACTTAGTATTGCCCGATAGCAAAGAAACCGACTAATGGGATGAGTAACTGTCTAAAGACGACTCATTTTGTTGGTACGAATAACGCTTTAACATCAAGTTACAATAAAGAGTTACAAAGCAATAAAGGTAGTAATTTTTTCTCTCAGTAACTCGTATTAAGCTTTAAATGATAAAAATCTTATTATTAAAGATGTAACAACGGGTAGTAAGGCTACTACTTCGGGTATGAAAGTGGAGTGACAAAGTTCCACCCCTATAATAGATAAGATTAATGTTTTAGAAAAACAGATACTGAAAGGTAAACTTGTGTTTGTGGATGATGAGGGCAACAACCAAGATACTTGAGGGTAAACTTGTGTTGGTGGGTGATGAGGGCAACAACCAGAAAAGGTTGATTATCGAGATAATTCGGGTAATGACGATGAAATTGAACCAGTTGAAACCGAAATGGCATGTTTTTTTGCATCAAAACCGATGCGGGTTGGATATGGTTCGAAAAGCTTGTTGAAACAATAGAGGGAAAGTAATGTGGATGATGATTAGACCCATATGATGATGATATGTATGAAGGTCAGGAAATTATTGATATTATACGGACTATATGTGATAAATTTGATATAAAGGTCCGTGGTCGGAAGAAGAAATAGAGCTTTTGATGTTATGAGGCCTCATTTGTAATCTAGTAATAATTATACCTTCTTTAGGGAAGTAGTTTGCCTATGTAACGGGTTGAGATGTGAGATTCACCCACATCCATTATACTGAATCATTTTTTGGAGTAATAAAATTTACCGGGGAAACTCTTTACCCAAAAATAATTATGTGTCATGTGTGTTTTACTTATTGTTGACTATAAAGGTTCTTTGTATGGTGTCGATGTTCTTCACAGGTTCAAGTTTCCGCTTCTAGACTTCCAGGTTTATTAGGGTGATTACCAACATGATTTATGAGGGTTAATGAACAAATCTACCCAACCACAAAAAGACTTTCTAACCCGATTCTATTAGAGATTTAACTATGTAGGAGAATAGTTTGATGTCATAAGATGAGGGAAGGAAGACTGAGATGGTTTGGACATGTCAAAAGGAGACCACAAAAAACGCCTGTTAGGAGAGTCAAAGTTTTGTTAGTTGACCAAAAAAGGGTAGGTTTTTGTTTTTGAGGTAGTTTTTGCTTTTGGAGCTTCTTTGTTTGCTTTGCTTTTTACGTCTGATAATAAGGCGTGGAGAGATTGAATAAGAATATGAGGTGGAAGGGGTAGGTTTTTAGTTAGTTTTTGCTTTTAGGATTTTTGGAGCTGCTTAGTTTGCTTTTCGTTTTGCGTTTTTTAGGTTTTGAGTTCCTTTGATGGTCCCCCTTAGGCTATTAGGCATCTAGTAGCCTCTTTTTTGTCCTTTTGCTTTGCCCTTTTGTTGTGATCCCCTTTGCGTTATCTTGCTTTGATCTGTGTTGTTTCTCTTAGGCTTTTGGTTTTTGTTTTGCCTTTAGGGCCCTTTTATATGTGTGCTTCTTTCCATATGTGCCCTTGTCCGTTTGCTTCCTTGCTTTTATGCTATGTTGTTTGCTTTTGCCCCTTTGTCTCTCTTGCGCTTTCTTTTTGCCAATTTGTTCTTCTATGTGTGTTCTCGTGTGGCGTTTGCTTTTGTGTTATGTATGCCCTTTTTCTATTACTTTTTATGTCGGTATTTTGCTTGTGTGCTTGGTTGTTTGTGTGCCGTTTATTTGTGTGCTTATTTTGCTTGCTTCGTGTTATATGTTTTCCCTTATACTTGTTTTTGCTCTTTCTCCCTAATTTTTCCTTAAACCCTTCATATGCACAATTTTAATGACTAGAGGTACCTCTAGAAGCACCTCTAGAAGCAGTATCTCTACTATCGGGTTTATCCCGGTGGTAGGAGTATTTAACCTCCCCTTACCTCGCTCCGGCGGGATTGGGTTAGTTGAAGTTGTTTTTTTTGTATACCTGGGTTTCCGACTCGACATTGCAAGCCGACTAATCCCAGGGAAACTACCCTTTTTGATAGCCCAGATTCGGGGCAGGTGAACCTCCGTGGCCAATGAGAGATTAAACTTCTACCCAGGGTTTAAACCCAAGACCTCTAGGTACTTTCGTCCTAAGAGGTTAAGCCCTTACCGCTAGGTCACCCCATTGGTTTTGAAGTTGTTTTTTGTGTGGCCTTTTGGAGTTATATTCGGCCTTGATCATTTCAGCAATACTATAGTAATAATCACCTTGACAAAACCTTGATTTCATTTAGTTACCATATACGGAATCCATGTATAGATAATGAGATATGCTCGCACTTTCCATCAACAACACAGGGTGTTAACGAAAGACCCACAACATATATATAACTTAGCAACTTAGATAAATAAATAAAATCGACAGTATAACATTAGCATTTGAATATTTAGCTAGCTAGCTACGTAGGTTATTTCAAAGAGTGGCTAACGAAAACACATGCAGGAACTATTACAAATGTTTGACACAAAGGTTCTTCATCATGATCTATATTCTATCGCGACATTGTACGCCCAATGGCGCCAGCAGTAATGAACCTTTGACTGGTTAACGATATTCTTTATACTTATTGTCGAAAATTGAAGGTTTCTACCACCGAAACAATCACGTAATTGTAGGTATGATGCTGTGCAATACAAATGGTTATGATATCCCACTCTTAATCTAACTATATGCATTCTAAAATTACTTATGACAGATGATCAATCTTGCAGGTTGACCATTCTCAATCGGTATCATTTATGAATCGAAGGAAAAATTATTATGTAATCTAAGAAAAATCTCATAAGATTCTATAGAATCCTTAACATGCACACAGACGAATCATATTTTAGTCTGGCTTGACTTTGGTCACTAATTTGCTTTATATAGAAAGTCCATAGGACCACAACTTTTGGGAAAAACAATAAATGTTCATAAGAAACAACTCCAAAAAGCAGATCTCATCAATGGCACTCAATAGTGCGATTTTTAAAAATAAAACACAATGATGCTAAGGATCTTTTATAGGGTTAAGTTCATATATTACCAACGAACTTTCAAAATTTTACGCATATAGGTAACGAACTTTGAATATTACTAATATAGCCTTTGAAACCGGCTAATTTGTAACGATATAAGTAACAAGACCGTTTGAGTTTCCAATTAGATAAATAATTATTTTTAATATTCCACCTGGACTTTTTTTTTATTAACAAATTTCCACCTAGACCCTAATAACCCAACCCGTATGCTTAACTGAACCCATAACCCTAATATCCTGACCCAGTCTTGATCCAGTCTTCTATGTCAATAACCTTATCTTGAAAATGAAACACTGGTGGTAACTGAAAATGTCAACCCTAAATAGTTGCAAATTGCATATCCACCAAGCCGTGTTTCATGGTACGAAGTGAAGTACTCTAGGCATGTTGTTATCTATAAGTCATCCACCAGATCAGGATAAGCCAATATCGATTAGACTAAGCCCACAATCATGGTCATGTGCTCTTCCCACTCATCCACTTTGTGTCAAAACCTTGATCTGTCCCTTTATGCTAACATCCATTCTATTCCACACACCTACACTTAACATCCAAAACCCTTTTCACAACAATCATGAAAACGGAAACGAAGTTGAAGACGTCATTGGGTTTTCAAACTTTTAGTTTTTATGGTCTTACCTCTGCCCATCCTTAATGTTTTGTATAATCAATTATAATCTTACCTCTGTCCATCCTCAATGTTCTGTATACTCCTCGGAATTCGGCCAAGAATAAGGAAGATAATCTACATGATGAAAATAATGGGCTGAAAAACAAAGGTACTTCTTATGCTAATTTATTTAATGGTGGACGGAGTAGGAAGGCTTTGAATTTTCGTACTTTATTTACACCAGGGGAACGGGGTTGATGTGGTTGTCCCGGTGGAGTCTATTAGAGCTATTAGTGAACGGTTTGCTAATACGGCATATGGTTTCTTTTTGGAAAAGCGTGAGGCATACCCCGTTGTTGCTAACTATGTTAAGAACACTTGGGGTAAATATGGTTTGATTAAATCAATGCTAAACTTGTCGACCGGAATATTCTCTTTCCAGTTTAGCTCTATAGAGGGGTTGGATGCGATGCTTGAAAATGATCCATGGTTTATTCGCAAAAATCCACTTATTCTGAAAAAGTGGAATCTGGATGTGAACTTATTGAAAGAAGATGTCGGTAATGTTCCGGTTTGGGTTAAACTCCATGGTGTTCCTGTGATTACATTTAGTGAGGATGGTTTGAGTGTCATTGCTACTAAGATTGGTACTCCTTTGATGTTGGATTCTTATACATTTGACATGTGCATTCAATCATGGGGTAGATCAAGCTATACTAGAGTTTTGATTGAGGTTCGGGCTGATGTGGAGCTGAAAGATAATATTGTGGTGGCTATTCCCAAACTTGTTGGGGAGGGGTTCTATACGTGTAATGTTCGTGTTGAGTATGAATGGAAACCTCCCAGATGTACGGGTTGTAAGGTTTTTGGTCATGTTCAGGATGAGTGTCCTAAGAATAAAGTCTCGGATGTGGTGAAGAACATGAAGAAGCTTAGCCAACCTCATAGAGGTGTTTCGGTTGGTCCTAAAGTGGGATTTCAACCAACTAAGCAAGGGTATAGACCGGTTTCTAAAAAGAACAATGTCAGCACTGCCAAAAGTTCAATATAGACCCAATATTTGTCATAGACCCAATGAACCAATCCTAACCACTTATTTTTTCTTCAAAAATAAAAAAAATCCACTTTCCACCTCTTTTTTAAAAATTAAATATCTCACACACTGTTAATCGTTACGCAAAACTCAAAAAATTTCATCAGCGACGAGAATTAAATGTATTTTATGATTGAGGCGGCGTGGGCGTACTATGTACTTTCGAGAACGTTTTTTTATGATTTTATGAAGGTCATATACGATTTTAGAAATCGTATATGATTTCGTATAACGAGAAAAAAAAATCATATTTTGATTCGTTATACGAATCATATATGATTTTCGCAATTCGTGACTGAAACAAAATTGAAAAAAAGTTCGTTAGAATCACAAATCATATATGATTTTATGAAATCATATATGATTTCATGAAATCATATTTGATCGTTATACGAATATATATGATTGTTATACGAATTAATATATGATTTTCGCATATTCGTGATGAAAAAATCGGAATAAAGTTTCTCGAAAGTTATTTCGTGTCACCGTCTAACTGGAAAGATAAAAATACTCGTCGCGATGGTGTATTTTTTGTCGTGTGACGATTTACCGTTTGTAAGATATTTAGATGTGGTGAAGAACATGAAGAAGCCTAACCAAACTCCTAGGGGTGTTCCGGTTACTCCTAAAGTAGGATTTAAACCAGCTAAACAAGTGTATAGACAGGTTTCTAAAAAGAACAATGTCAGCACTAGTGGTAATAAGAAGAAAGATGTGGAGCCAACAAAAGAGGTTAGTTAGTCAAAATCATTTGATGTGCTTAATTCGGTTGAAAATGATGTTGATCTGGGTACAAATGGTGAGACTTCAAATCTCATAAATAAAAAGGCCAATTCTAGTGGATCCTCGTTCTGGAATGCGGAGTCTAGTAGTACTAGTACTACCCCTATTATTGAAAAAATTGATAAAATGGAAAGACTTATTATTGATGGGACGGCTACCCTTGTGGATGATGAGGGTATACTGTTGACAAGGGTTGATTCCTCGGGTGATCATGATAGTGATGATGAAGTTACATCGATTGATAATGATATGGCTGAGTGTTTGGCTTCAAAGGATGTTGGCTATGGTAATAATAGTCTATTGGATCAATGGAAGGAATCTTATGCGGATGAGGATTATGATTATGACCCATATGACGATGATATGTATGAAGGTCAGGATATCCCTGACAAGATTCAAGATATATGCGATAATTTGAATATCAAAGTTCGTGGTTATAAGAAGAAATAGTGTTTGTTTCTTTTTTTAGTATGGTCTCTTTGTGTTCTTTCCTTCAAGGAAATGGTTTTGCCTATGTAACGGGCGGAGATGTAGGACTCACCCTCATCCTTTGTACTTAACTGTTTTTTGGTGTAATAAAATTTACCGAGAAAACCTTTTACCCACAAAAAATAATTGGGGGAAATGGTGAAAAGGGCAAACTGGAAAAATGGTTAAGTGTTGTACTGTATTTATAGGGGGTACATGTCATCGGTCAATATAAGTCAAACAGCTTAGTTTAAAAAAAATGACTTGTCGGTCATTAGCAAGTTGTAACCTGAACCAAACGGTCATTTTACTTATATCTTTAAAATTTTGAAAATTTTAATGACTAGATTAGTAATATTCAAAGTTCGTTACCTATATGTGTGTAAAACTTTGAAAGTTCGTTGGTAATATATGGACTTAACCTTTTTTTATATTATCAGTTAACTCATTCAGGGCCATAAGACTATGGTATACTCAGTGATTAAAATTTAGCCTGATATATGTCATATACGGTATGTGTTATAAGGGTTGTTTATCGATTAAAAAAAATTTCATTAATATAATCCTTTTTAAATATACACGTTGTTCATTAATAAAAAAAGTTGTCTATCATTGGCGTTGTTTAGCGCTAAGCAAAATCAACCGAAAACCGAACGGAACCGAGATACCAAACCGAACCGAACTGACCTAATTCGGTTCGGTTTTCAGTTTTCTATAATTACGGTTTTCGGTTTCGGTTTTCTCGAGTCGGTTCGGGTTAGGCCAAAACAAGGCAAAATACACATGAACTATCTAAATCGGTTTCCCTCTCATAACTTCGGTTCGGTTTCAGTTTCGCTATCCTAGCTTCGATTCGGTTCTCGGTTCTCGTTTTCGTCAATTTTGTTTTTCAGTTCGGGTTTAACCTGTTTCTCAGCCCTAGCGCTGTTCACCAATAAAATTGTTGTTTATCTATAAAAAAAAGTTATTCATTAATCATGAATGTTCATAAATCATGGTCTCAATGTTAATCAATCATGATATTAATATCATGTTGTGAATATTCATCAATCACGGTTTCAATGCTTATCAATCACGGTTTCAATGTTCATCAATCACAATTCTAATGTTCATCAACGTTTCAATGTTCATCAACAAAAGTTCGTCAATCATGTCTGAATATTCATCAATTATGGTGTCAACATTGATTAATCATAAAAAGGTAAGAGTAGAAAAAGATAAAAATAAATCACGGTTTCAATGTTCATCAATCACAATTCTAATGTAAATCAACGTTTCAATGTTCATCAACGTTTCAATGTTCATCAACAAAAGTTCGTCAATCATGTCTGAATATTCATCAATTATGGTGTCAACATTGATTAATCATAAAAAGGTAAGAGTAGAAAAAGATAAAAATGGGTCTTGAAAGGGAAAATGGAAGGACACTTGTCATTGTTTGCTCATCGTAAACGTTGCTCATCAATAAAAAGAGTTGTTCAACAATAAAAATAGTTATTAATCAATAAAAGGAGTTGTTCATCAATAAAAAGAGTTGTTCTATTCATCATAGGCGTTGTTCATCAATAAGAATAACTGCTCATCAATAAAAGAGTATTTCATCAATAAAAAGAGTTATTCATCGATAAAAAGATTTGTTCAATTCATTATAGGCGTTGTTCATCAATAAAAAGAGTTGTTAATCGATAAAGAGAGTTGTTGATCATCAATAAAAATAGTAGTTCGTGAATAATAAGAGTTCTTCATCAATAAAAAAGTTATTTATTGTTATTTGCTCATCACATACGTTGTTCATTAATAAAATAGTTGTTTATCAATAAAAATATTTGTTCAATTCATTATAGGCATTGTTCATCGATAAAGAGAGTTGTTCATCAACAAAAAAGTTGTTCATCAATAAAAAAGTTTTATTAGCGTTGTCCATCAATAAAAAAGTTGTTCATCATATGCGTTGTTTGTCAATAAAAATAGTTGTCGTTGATTATCAAATATAAATTGTGTCCGTCGTACATTTGGAGAGATCAAATAAAAAAAATTGTTTTATTATTCTTTTAAAGAAAAACTGTATCCTAAAGTATAAATTTGATGAAAGAAAATTACTCTTATATACAATTCACAAATGTGGCACTGTAGCTGCTACAGTGCTAGCTACAGTGCTACAGTACGGCCCAAGATTTGCTACAATACCGGCCCAAAAATTTAGTCCAAAATCTGGCCCAAAGTAAAAAAAAAAATTACCAAACGGACCCTCAACTTTTAATTGTTTACGACTTTTTTACATAAATTAAAAAAAAAAAAAACCCCCAAGTTTCTTTTATTCGCCCCCCGCCGCAACGCGCGGGTTAAATTCCAACTCGTTATATATCAAATGTTGGAAAACAATGATAAGTAAAGAAAAAGAAAGAAAATTAAGAGTGTAAATAACAAAATAAATAGGTGGCAAAATTAAAAGTGGGGAGGTTTTTTTTTTGACGGCAAAAGATGGAATATATATAAAAAAAGAACGTAGCAGACGCTAGAAACTTAAAGTCCAATAGAGTCAACAAAGAGAAATACATAAACATCAAAAAATGGTAAAATCCAAGAGACTTTAACTGCGGGGAATCAAAAGGGCATGAAAAAGCTTTTGACTACGAAGGCCGACGGATCCGAGTTTTCATGTGTGTGCGAAAAGGAAAAGAACCCCCCATCCCGGGGAAGATGCCGAGCCACGGTTTTCACTTCGGGATTGGATTTTGATTGATAAACACTCAAACAAGTCCCGAGAGAATGAAGAAAAGAAGAACCATCCTCAAAACCGACGAAGATGCCAAACGAAAAAACCTTGGGTAAAGGTACGCGCACCCTGCGAACTTGAAACGCCAGCTTCAGGGGACAAAACAAAAGCAAGCTCTAACAATTGCCATTACGCTTCATGTCGGGTGTGATCGAAAGGGAGTACATTAGCATCAGTCATCTACATGATAACTTCATCATGGTCCCTTTATTGGTGAAGCCACGGAAAAATGAAGAGAACAACGAACTTATCGGAATAGATCACACTTTTCCCTCAACGGTTGAAGCTCTAAACGTGAACGCTATTTCGGTATCTCCAAAAGCCACCAAAGAACGAAGTAGTAATAAATTGGAACCTGTGTTTTTTATCTTTAGAAGCATGCCAAGAGATGGATCCAAATATTGACAAGAAATTAACTAGAGAAGAAGCATGAAAAAAGTCGGAATATCACACATCTATAAAACGAGCTTCCCAAGCTGCCACATATCTGTAGCAAGTCACATTCGAAGGAAACATTTGATTAGCAGATTCAACATTGCATTGCAAGGAGGGACAAGAGATGGCCGGAATTCCATACAACAGCGAAGAAGAGATTTCAATCTTTCGGGGAGGTCGGTCCAAGGAAAGCCTCGCTCAGAAACACTTTGGACCTTCGGGGAGTAGATTTATCCAAAGTAGTAGTTTGAGCAAGAGTGGGAAGGATATTTTTGGTGCAATCTATAAACGAGCATCCTTAACGGTAAAAAGTTACCATTACGACCAAGACTCACCAAAGTAAAAAGTTCTTCATTGACATTTAATATTTTAGTTGACCGATTTCCATTGAACTTGTCACATAATAGGCAGGTTTCTAACACAGATGATTGGTCCGAGACCAATTCCAAGACCAGGTTGAAGGCGCATTATTTGAGAATGGGTCATATGATCGAGTGTGTCAAGGATGATAAGAGACAATCTTTGTCTGATTCAAGATGATAGAGCCGATTGTACCTTGTAAAAAGAGGAGTTCTCGCCTACCAAATATCTTTCAATATTCGAATACGAGTGCCACACCTGCTTTAAAACGAAAAGTGTTAGATATGATAATACCTTTCGATGTGAGAAAAAAATTGGTGGTTCCAATACAATGTGAGCCCAAATGCCCTTGAAGACTACATACCATTTTCATCGAAACGCCTCCTTCTGGACAATGATAAGCTTTGATGACCTGAACCCAATGGGCGTCTTGGGTAAGGAAAGAACTCCCAAATGCCACTTTTTTGAGATGAGCAAGGTTGGAAAGCTTTAAGACTGCCTAATGTTTAACCCTCTTTATCGAATGATTTAGAATATTGGCCATGTGGAACCAAGCCATTTTGTTTTTATCTTTTTTACCACCCAAATAAAAATTAGCCGAGTTCTTTCCAGGTCTTGCTAGGACCGATTCGGGTTCTTGAAAATAGAAGATAGTAGATACAAGGGATACCAAGCACAGTTTGATACGAGTCAGGACGACCCTCAATCGAACAGAAAGATTAGCTTTTCTAGAGGAAAGCATCATATGAAAACCGATCAAATGCGTTCTTCCAGCTAGCAAAGAATTCATATTGGAACCAATGGGTAGGTACCTAAAAGGTTAATTGAAAGTGGAGAAATCAATGCATAACAAACAGCATTGCTAGCAATACTTAAAACTTCACTTTATTAACCCCAATACCATAAATATTAGACTTGATGAATATTATCTTGAGAACCCTTGAAGGCTAGATAGACAAACATTGGAGAACAACGAACGATATTATCCTTGTCTTTAGCCTTCAAATCTGTTAGTAATGATCACATCATCTGAATAGAAAAGATGGAAACATTGATAAGTTGAAATTCTTAATATTAACACGAGTAATCAAACCATTTACACACTGCTTCCTTCAAAAGCATTATGGAGACCTTCCATAACCAAGATGAAAGGAAAGGAGATAGAGGTCATCTCCTTGCCTAAGATCCACGCTTAATGGAAAACTTCAGTTGTAGGTGCTTACATTTATAGAATAGAAGCTCTCGATAGAATTGAGCAAGCTTTTAATCCAAGAGCACGTTTCTTACCAAATCCAAAATTTGAAGAATTGTGAATCAAGTGTAATTCAGTTATGGAATCAAAAAAAAAGCATTTTCAAAGATCACTTTAAAAATGAGGAGCTTTTTTGTCGTTTTTTATACGCACTCAAAAGATTTCGATTAGATAAACACAGGGCCATCATGAATTTCACGGACCAAAATAAACGCCGGACTGTTTCCTTGCTAACAATCTTGTCAAGGTCATTAGATAACGGTTAAGTTAATCTTAGCAAATGATCTTATAGTGTATTCACCAATAGCGAATAGGGCGAAAGTCAGTGATTAAGGTTGGGTTGTTGACCTTTGGGATAAGGGTGAAAAACGTGAATTAAGCACCATTTAGGCTATAACACAAGAGTGAAACAAAGAATAAGTTAACAAAAATATAGAGATCCTTCTGAATAAGTCCCCAATACTTCTTCACAAACGACCAAAGAGTAACCATCGGGGCACGGAGCTTTACTCACTCACAATCCCAAGACGGCTTCCTTAATGTCCTCAAGGTAACAGTCTTTCAAGGGGTTTATCTGGATTCATGAAATTAGGGAATGAGAATGAGAAGGTCTCAGAGAACATAACCTGTGAATCTTGAGCTTGGAATTTACTCTTTTATTAGAATTGAAGGAAGGCATCTGATCAAACAAGGGTTAGTGTCCAATTTCCTTCAACCATAATTCCCCATTGATCATCTGTTCCGCCTTTTTTGGTTGATGAGCCATGGAAGATTTGAATTTTCATCCCTTCTATATCCATTTTGACATGAGCTTTTTTGAATAATATCCAATTGAAGCTAAATTTACGCACGCTCGCACGTTTTCCTTTTCTTGAAGAAGGATGATGGCGGGTGATCTTTGTCGGGAATGCTATACGTATCTCTCATCAATCCTTTTCTCAATGAATTAATTTCCTCAAGAGCCACGTTTTTTCTATTTCTGTTTCAACGTCTTGATGTTGTTGCTCCATTGTTTGTTATTATCCTTGAGGCGGCGTAAAAACTTTTCATGACATTTTGAGATTAGATCAAGCAATTCCATTACTCCTTTAATGTGGTTATCAAACATCTTCGAGAAAGCCAATGAGTTATCACAATTTGAACCGGAGTGGGACCAAAATCAGTTTTGTCAAGTATGTTGAGAGAAGGTTAAGGGTTATGATCAGGACCATAAACACTAGCGAGCAGCAGTAAATCCGAACAATCTGGGAGGAGCTCCGATATAGTCAATCTTCTGAAATAGGAAGCGATCATGTTTACTAAGCTTAGGTACCTGCTTTTTAATCCAAGTAAAAGAGCGACCACCATTAGGAAGATCGACTAAACTGAGGAATCATGAATGAGTTAAATTTTATCAGCTTCAATACTATTCACAAGTCGGTAGTACAAACCTTTCTGGTGCGTTCTCTGACAGCTTTCATGTCTCCCTAACATCATAATAGGAGCCCATCTATGTGATGCATGAAAGCTGTGAGTCTGATGCCTAAGGCAATCAAGTTTAGAAAACATGATCTTGTGGGCCCGTAAATATTCACATGAAACAGTTCATACTACATTCTTCCAATTCCCTTCTGATAATAATAGGAGTCATACACCAAAATAGAATTCTTAGAGAACATATTGGGGTTCATTCTTGAAATAAGGTCCACTGTGAGAGACCACGTGTCCATACTACAAAGCAACTAATCAAAAGCATGGTACCTCCACACAGATTTAATTCGAAATAAGCTTAAGACGAGTCACTTTTTGATTCTTGTATCCCAAGAAAATGGACATTGTGTTTAAGGCAAACGGTCCTTTATCTCACATGGTTTTCTTCTTTTCACTCGTACCCACAGAACTATTTATTGACAAATATTCATTTGTCACCATGTGAATCCCGATACCTTTGATCATTTTGTTTAGAGTTTTTTTTACATTCCTCTAACTCATAAACCAATGATGAGCCCACATCAATGATTTGGTTGAGTTCACTTTGGGAAAAGGAAAATCCTTTGATATCATTTTTTTCTACTCTTGCACAACGATGTAAGAACATATTGCTAGGATGATGAAAAGCTCTTTTATTACTCAAATCCAGGGAAGTAAGGTTACTTTAAACTTCGAAAGGAATTATCCTTTGTTTCTGAAAAATTTATTGGAACATTAAAATTGGTGTCTTCTTCTTTTTTTTCTTCTTTGGGGAGTCGATTGAATACCTATTTTCACCATCTTTTTTGTCCCCTTCGGTACCCAGTTCATTGTCAAAAGCTTGTTCATCCATATTGTTGAGTTTTGTTTGGAGTATTTCAAAATCATCAATCGGTTGCTCGTCGTTTGATTCAGATACATGATCCACCTCCTTTAAATCATGGTTGGAGGAAATGTCATTGTAGTCATCTTTTATTTTTGTACTCCATGATCCAATTTCTTGGACTGAAATAAAAGACTGTCATTCTTCGATGTACGACTAGAACAGTTTCTGAGATTGAGTTGATGAGATTTGGTAGATATGCAAAGCTACCCGATCTCATGCTGTGGATTCTTCCTTCTAAAGAACATGAATTTTCAGAAAGCTACTTGCAATCTTTGTAAGCCACAGCACATAAAGGTAAGAAACCACTCACCTGTCAATCAAAGAATTCGTTCTTTCGTCAATTTAAAATTAGGCATGGGGCCCTTTATTGAATTACAACCTTTTAAGCACTTTCATTCTCTTGGGATTTTAGAGCAAGACATGATGAGGGAAATTGTATCCAAATCATATCTGCAACATGTATGAATATTAAGACTTAAGAAGCCTTCATTCCTACAATTGCATACATGGTGTGTTCCATGAATCGATTGTTTTCAATTCCAATTAGGGGATTGTATCCGTTCATTGTTTTCCACAATTTCTTTTAAAGAAAAACTGTATACTAAAGTATAAATTTGATGAAAGAAAATTATATATCAAATGTTGGAAAACAATGATAAGTAAAGAAAAAGAAAGAAAATTAAGAGTGTAAATAACATCTGATGAACTTTCTCAACTTTCTCCACTTTTCATAGTTCCTAACCCTTTCGAAGGCACCACTTATTTTCAAAGTTCAACACTATTTCCCTCATGTTTACTATTACAAGATTTTATTTAACAACGACTATATTATCATTAAACATTAGTGAGACGTTAGAAAATACAATAACACCCTTAGTTGGACTAACAAAATAATACCTAGCGAGACGTTAAGACCTCACTATTAAAATGATAATGCGAGATGTTAAAACCTCGTTATTAAAATGACAAATGCAATCGTTGGACGTTGGAATTTTAGATATAAACAATTTCCAGGCGGGAATTATTGGTCATTGAACAATAATAATAGGGGGAAAAGGCAAAAAAAAAGTCTCAAAAAATCGCTAAAAAGGTCTATATCATTAACTTCTCATTACATAAACAGTCCTCCCGTTAAGCTTGGGACTATTTTTGTGACAAATAATTACATACACGTCTCTTTAGTTTAATTGTGTTGCAAAAACAATCCGAGAAAATTTATAAGAATGTTTATAGAACAGTCCCCCGTTTAATATAAGGATTGTTATTGTAACAAACATTACATAAATAGTATATGTAGTTTTATGTAGAACCATGCACTCACGTTTCTAATTTGAGTGGTTATATCACATTTTAATAAGTTTTATTTATTTCCTTTTCTCAGTAGGCTTGTTTCTATTTAAAATATGTAGTGTTTAGGAGAATATACTCCTACTCAATTTAGAGTCTTTAAAGTAGGAATGGAATATCGTTTATTGTTTTTTAGTGATTCCAACATCTTCAGTCGTTTAAGATTTAAATTAAACTTACAACATATTCATTAACCTATATAACATCAGGCGCACAGATGACGTCGTTTTGCCATTAATGAGGTCGTTTTGTGTTAAATGCAGTCATTCGATTGAGTGGTTGTTAGTTGGGCCATTAAACATTGTTACATTGTGGGCCACTTCAGTTTTTGGGTTCCTTGGCCTGATTTCGATATAAACTAGGGGCGGGGAGACTATGTGTGTATGAAATTAACAAGAGTAAAGTACATTTTTGGTCCTTGTGGTTTGGTGCGTTTTTCACTTTTAGTCCAAAATTAAAAAAAGTTTTGGTTTTAGTCTAAAAGGGATACTTTTGTATCACTTTTGGTCCAAAAGCATGTTGTTTGATTTCTAGATATGATATTGATTTTACACGGTATGCTATAAGTTTTTTTTCTCTTTTGACATTAATGAGATCATTTTGTATTAGTGCGCTGTCGTTTGGTTAAGTGGGTTGTTAAATTTGGCCGTAGGTCCTTTGCGATTTCATTTAAAGCTTCATTTTGTTGTCAATAAGTTATGATTAAGACTTTTGTCTAAAAGCGAAATGCGTCTCTAGCTGTATACGATTGTTTGTTGTGTTTCTTGCATTTTGTTTGAAAATTGAGTTAGTTAATATATAGTTTATGATGAAAATAAAGATATTTTTCTTGAGTTATTTGATGATAGAACATGGTCACGGGTTTATGCTATAGATAAATTGCAAACACGGACATGCAAATGATGCTATCTTGTTAGGCTTGGGTTATATGTCTTTAACAAAAAAATGGATCGAAAAGTGATACGCTAAATGATTATATTCTGATATGCTAAATGATTATTTTAT
>BQNB010070313.1:0-20781 GCA_026074375.1 Tanacetum coccineum
CTGTTTTAGTTGGTTTAAGTGGCCATACGAAGAGAATTTAATTATCTACAACCCTAAAAAGGCCAGGTGCTAAAGTTGTAGAAAGTGCGGTGGTTTTACCCAAAGTGCGGCGCACTTTTCAGGCTATAGAAAAATTAAAGGCAATTAAATGCTAAGTGCATTAACAACTGATGTGCGGCTCACAAATAAGTTTGTGCGGCATACTTTGGCCCTAGAAAAACCTATAAATACCCTCCTTGGCTCTCTCATTTCACACATTCTCACACACAAACCTCTAACTCGTGTGTACTGCTTAGGATAAGTGTTTTTGGTGATAAAGGCTTGAAAAACCTTTGATCCAAACCACCATTGATAACACCATCATCACCACCATTAGTGTAGGATATTAGAAATCATAACACAATGGAATAACTAGGGTTAGCCAAATATTTAGAGAGAGAAAGTGGGAGAGAAAACTTTCTAGTGAGAGAAAATGTGACTTGTATAATGAAATGACTAACCACCTCTCCCATGGCATGGGAGAGGCTTATATAGTGTCTTACAAACCAGTCTTAAGGCCTTGGAATGGGCTTACACGTTGGGTTTAATTACCTGGCCCAATACCGAATGTCATACAATTAGCAATTAACTACGAGCTAGAATAAATGGTAAAATACATGGGGTGACCGAGTCTTTTTCTAATATCTAACAATCTCTCCCTAAGGGAGGTCACCCCAGAAAATACTAATCTTAAGCTCAGCAATCTTTAGATTGATCTTGTGTTCAGCTCGTAGTCTTTGATTCTTCATGTGATATCTTGTACATTGATGTAGTGGACTTTGTCTTGTGGCTTGTGATTGTTCTTGATATGTGATCATGAGTTTTCTTGAGATCATCAGCTAAATCTAATCTCAGATCATCATCTTGTGATCTTTCGCCGTCTTGTGGTCTTGTGTATTATGGACCAACATGCTCATACTTGTTACAATCTTGAAAGCTTGATATTGTGTTCAAACTCCTTCTTTATTCCATCTTAACTTCATTACTTTAACTTGCTGAGGAAGAAGTTGATATCAGAGTTTATGGAAGCATTGAAACCTTTGCTTGACCTTTCATGATTTCTACATAAGTGTTGGACGAGTATGAGCATGCGGTTATGATCATGTCTCTACTGCACCAGGGTATCTCCATCTCCATCTTTATATGAACCTGTAATAAAACAGTTAGCAATAAAGAGAAAATTGATTTAGAAAATCAATTGACGTGTCACTTGAAAATACGTTTTTGCAACACATCAAGAGTTTTAAGCGTTTGTCAAAATCAGCAACCGTTAATTCGTATATTGCAACAAGTTTGATTCATATAGAATCGCACCATCGTTTCTTTCCAGTTTTCACAAGTTTGATCCATTAAGGATCTCACAAGTCACCTACCAAGAGCTTGTTTGATGTTAGCTCTAGCAGGATTTCCATCTTCACCGTGATAATGCGTAGGACTCATATAATAATCCTTGTTTTCACATTGTGTGAAGAACAAGTAAAATGGAATAGTGTCCTAATGAGATTAATTGATGATCTCTGGGCTCTAGACTTAATTGTGCGTTTTAGTTTTAGTGATCGGAGGCTGGAGCTGACTGCCACCTTTTCAATATCAACTAACTCGGAGTGAGAAAATTGATAGATAACATGTTTAGTCTCCGTAAGAAATGAAACAAATTTTTTGTAAGAGATTCTGAGTGGCTAGGGAGGGTTGTGCATTACATCACTGGGTCCATGATGTCAGTCTTCAATGTCAGCAATCATCATTGTGATTCTGACAGCAGATGTATTGACCCAGTTTCTGCCCAAGTGTATGGAGAGCTTCTTTCTTTTCACCCTTTACCCTTACAATTCTTTTTAATTCTTCAACCCCTTCAGTGCTTACCGAGACTTCATGACTAGTACACTGTTAGGTTTAGAGCCCAGTACTAGCTCTATCTCAGTCGGCACTATTCCCTTGTTCTCACTTTTACTCCTTTTTATCATACCTAAGGACTTCTACACTAACTAGTAGATTGTCCCTGGGTAAATCCCCCCAGTTCTGGCAGGATCATGGGAAATCATACCTAACCTTACCAACCTTATAACTCCGATAAAATTAAATACAATTGAAAAATTCAATCAGGTACTTGTGATATAACTATCAAAGCTTTTAGTACTTGGATTGTTTTTAAATTTTTAGAAACGTCCCCCCTCAACATGTGCATTGATTAAACGAAAATGTTTAGCACAAGGAGGATGGAGTATACACATAAGTCCACAAAATCATATTTTTATTAGTTTTCATATTTAAATCACATTTTCTCCCCTAATCAAAAATTTCAAACCCGTTGATATTTTGGATACCAATGGGTTCAAATATGTTGGAAAAACTGGGAGAAATTTTTTTGCTGATTATTCACAAGCCAAATGGGGAATTATTAATGCCCCCCTTAATCTATGAGGGTACATAGGAGTGACAAGTATAATCAATTTTGAAAGATTTTGAGTTTAACGAAAAACTCTTGAAAAACTTTATACTTGTCACTGAATACCTAAAGATGCACTACATACTTATTATAATGTACAAGATATATTATACAAAAATAAGATGATATTGACCTGAGTATCAGAATGATGAAATCATTCAGTTCGCTAAACAAGCCTGTAGTTAACATCTCTTAGCCTTCCACCAACAAAGCTTTCGAGACTCTTGAATATTCTCTGAATCTTGAGTCTCCTCTCGATTACACCTCCATGAACGCCTTGCTCCTCCTTCTATCAACCTCATACCATATTCTTGTTTCCATACCCGGATTGTACTTGAACATCTTAAAGTCTTTAACCATTTGATCCAACTTATCCAGAATCCTATTCAACGTGCCATCACTGTACTTGTGTACCTCAGTCTCTCGCATCATCTTCTTCTGATCATTTCTGTCTCTGTAGATTACCGCCCTTGGCTTTTCGACTATGGTGTAATCTTCTTTGAACAAAAAGTCATATGCATCACAATCTGGTTGAGTGAGATTAAGTTTAGTTTGATAACTTTCAATCCCGAGCTGCAGATCTTCTACACATTTTTTGATGACGATGTTCCTTATCCATAAGTTGACTGCGTTGAAGAGATGAACTTTATCGGCACCAGATAAATGATTTAGCTGACCTTGAAGATGAAGCAGGTACATATCTTCAAAATCATTAGGATGCAGATTCTTAAAGTTAGCTTCCGAGATCTTGTATTCTTTGTAATCAGCTTTGCGAAGGATAATCTCTTTTAAGAAGGTATACCCGTATCTTTCATAGGTCTTGATACTGATTACACTGAGGATCCTCATGTGAGATCTAACTGCACTGCGATCAGAGGAGGCACTGTGTCTTGTGATGTAGAATTCTTTGCCCTTAAACCACCAGTGGGAGATTCCATAAGCAGCACTAATATCATATTCATGTTTACTCTCAATCCATAGTGACGATACTAGTTCTTTAAGTCCAAAGTCTAGATATTGAGCCACCTTCAGCTTGGATATGGATAAAGCCAACCTTCTTCCATTGTCACCTGACACAAGATACTCCAGATCCTTATTGAAGAAGTATTGTGTTTGAATGGTTACCTGACCTGGTGGACCTCCAAGTGGTAATGGTTTGCTTACGTCAAGCACAACATGATGACCTTCAGGATTAACCAAATCAACCTGATCAGTAAGCAGCAAGTGACACTCTTCCATCTGGAACTAAAGAGAAATGCTGTTGTCGTGGAATGGTCGGACAACCTTAAAAGCTGGGCCTTCTAAGTCTGCTTTGGTCAGCTTCTTCTTTCCAATCCGTTTGCCAGATCAGTTGATGAATGAACTCATATCTCCAGTCTGCCTTAGTAGCTTGTATTCATCCGGATATTGATGTGTGTTGGCAAGTGCATTTGCCTAATTGTTCTCAGTTTCTGGTAAATCATTCGGAGGAATGAACCAGTCTGGCTCTGGAGATGCTGGTTTATCTTCCTCGGGAACAAGCTTCAACTAGTCAGGTCTGGCCTTGATCTTAGGAAGATGTGCAGTATCGGTGTCCTCTGAATTTGTGATATTCACCTCATCTGGTATAGGCATGTCATTATCTGGTTGTTCAGAGTGAGGAGCGGACTTCTTCTTAGATGAGCTGGAAGGAGCTTCTCTAGTATCAAAGGTTTTCCAGGCTGAGGATTGAGGAGCTGGAGGCTGTGTTGAACCTGAAGCATCAGAATCATGTCTTTTCTTTTTTCTTTGATCTGAGTCTTTTGGAGGAGGAAAAGGAGGATCTTGATCATCTCGTCCCCTTTTACAAGACTTGGCATGTTCAGCAAGGAAGTCGTCCCTTTGTACGCATTTCATAGACACCTCAAGAGCTTCATAGAGTGCGAAATGTTCTGGATGTGATTTGTATGAACCACTTTCAAACATCCGTTGGTGAAGCATTTCTTTCATATTAGCTTCGGGTAGATCTCTGAAGCGGTCTTGAAGCAGAGCTTGAAGAGCCACTTGTACAACCTCTTTCACAGTTTCACGGACAGTTTCATCGATCTTATGAGGTAGATCATGAAGCTCTAAGTTAAAACCCTAGATGAAATACCTTGAACTGTTCTGTCCTGAAGCTTGTGCTTCTTCTCAAAGTTAGCACATACTTCTTCCAGTGCTGAGACACAAGATGCTAGTTCAGGACCTAAAGAGCTTTGTTGTTGTGGAAGCAGTGGAAGTGGAAGGGTTGTTGTTGTAGTTGCTGTTGTAGCTATAACGGGTGGTGCTTGAGTAGTAGAGGATACAGGTTTAGGAGGTGAGATATTAATAACCGGTGTAGATAGTGGTGGAACTATGGAAGACGCTTGATAAATTGGAACAGTGACCATGGAGACCACTTCTGATTCCACATTGAGTTTCTCCAGTTCATCATCAGTTGCTTTATCATTGATGAACTGATCCCTAATTGTAAATGCATCATCCAGATTCTTCATTAAAGAGAGAGTCCCGGTTGAGCTTAGTGGGTCCTCTAAGATGAAATGTTCATCAGCTGGAAATTTTAAGCTTTCATGGACGTTGGGATACACATTAGCCATGAATTCTTATTGTGTGGGCTCAGGGTTTGGTCCAGCAAGAGCCACACTGCTTTCTCGAGGGTCTGGTCCAGCCTGGTCTTCGTTTATTTTATCATCATCAGGTGGGGGTCGAGACTCGGGTGTTTCACCAGGGTCTGATCCAGCCTGGTCTTCATCAATCTCAACAGTCTTCTCTTCAAGATTCACCACGTTAGCTACCTCGTCACTTTGTTCTTCACCAAACTGCAGTATCTCAGTATCACCACCACTGTTTGTCTTGTCTGTATCAGCACCTGTTTCAGCATCCGTAGGAGACGGAGAATCACGAACTATATTAGCAGATGTGTCATGATGTGGTTGTGCAGAGGGTCTAGTTGATCCCTCTTCAGCCGCTGGAGTCCACCTCTAGAATATAAATTGGTCCATGGTACTTCTCCTTTTTGGCGTGTGCATAGCTAACAATGATTGTGCTGCTTGTTCTTCAGTTGCTATTGCTTTACCCTTTCCTTCAACCACAGGGAGTGGTCGGGTGGCCTCTGATACAAGTTCTTGAATAGCCATACCACCAGCATGTGCTTGACTCTGCGCCTGAAATGATTCCAAACTCATCTGAATAGCTCGTTCGATATCATATTCTTTACCTTCACCGTGATGTTTGGGTTCAGGTTCAGGTTCAAGTTCAGAATGAGTTGGTTCATCTTTATCAATGAGTTGGAGAGGACCTTTTGTTTTATGAATTTTTTTCACTTTACCTCTTTTTGGTTGCTTCATAGGAGAAGGATTTGAGGGTTTATCCTGTGTTACCTTGGGTTTTAGTGCCGATGATGGTTTGCTTGACTTCTCTTTAACATGCTTCGGCTTGAGTTGCTTAGCAGTTGCAGGTTTTGTTGGGATTCTTGATTTGATGAGACAAAGTGAATAAAAGAATGAAACAAGATGGAAACAAGAATGACCAAAATTGTCATCATGAAGTTCTATAAGATGTAGAAGAAAATAAAGATTTGGTCAAAATAAGATAAGAATGAATATTAATGAGAAGATAATTAATTGATTCTCTCATTAATATATTAATTAGTTTCCTTGTAAGCCTAGGACTCCGTATGCTATAAAAGGAGGTCCAGGCATTTAGAAAAATCAATCCATAGAAAACTAGAGCTCTCCCAATAAGAGTCTAGATAGTTAGATAGCAAGTCGACTGATGAGAGTCGAATAGTACACCATAGTTAGTTGGTGTAGCCCCAAATTATAGTTGGGGTAATAGGGAAACGTTCAATAAAGAAAACCTTGTGATAACTATGATTGTGTTCTTTATTATTCCGCTGCGTGTTATCAATCATTGTTATTGTTCATCCTAGATATATAAGATCTAATCAATCTTGAGCTATAAACGATCTTATCAATTGGTATCAAAGCCATGTGGCTCTCGATCTAGGATCTGCAAGGTTTTGAAGAAACCCTAAAATCCCAAATTTTCAAGAAATCAATTTGTGGTTAAAAGTTTTATGGGGTTTTGAAGACTATTTTCAGAAGATACTAGGTCTATTGGCAATCGTTTGACACATCAGGTCGTGGGAATGGAATCTGTAAAAACTGCTGGTGAAGGTATAGGTTCATATATTTACGGTTGCTGTTAAGCTTTTGAAAGTATAAGTGAATCAATGGTATTTTAATGCTGCCATGATATATTAGTGCTGCCAGTATATGTAAACAACAGTAATCTTATGAGTTAATATTGTTATGTTTAATGTGTTAATACTGCCAAGCTTTAGCATATAGTATTGTTTAATTTTGACTCGGTTTTTACCAAGTTCAACTGAGTTGTGTATACCTAGTGAACAACGACCAAAACGACACAACCAATTACAACAAATCCATCGACTATCCTATCCTCCTCACAATCCATAACCGTAATACCACAGCCATTAAATACAACTCGAAACCGACCAAGAAAAACAAAACCAAAAGATCTCAGATTCTCTAGTAACCGATAAATGAATTTGTTTTTAAAACACCAACCGAGTCAACTCGGTAATAACCGAGTTAACTCAGTCCAGTTTACATCTTGAACAAAACCACAACAATTCGACATCACAAACAAATCCAAACCACTTCTCATCCATCCTCCTCAAACTCAAAACCACAACCCATCTCCTAAACTCAAACACAAATCACAATAAAACGATCTCAGTTTATGTTCTTTTTTGTGATGTTTCAATAAAGATAAACCTTTGAACACGATAAGAACAAATCATCATTGATCTTTTCGTTTCATGACACAAAACTGAAAATACCATACACCCTACCTGAGGTCTTCAAAAAGACCTTGAAGCCAATGTCTTTGACAACTATTTTGTGGGTTTGGTCTTCATATGTTTCAATTAAAGACATAAGATGGTATGTTTGTGTCGAAATTGATTTGGGAAAGAAAGGGTAGTGATGCGTTCGTGTGTTAAAGAGTAGATTTGGATAGGTTGTGAAATTGATGTGTTAACAAAAGATGGAATAGAGGGTTGTGTCTTTGAGGTGAAGCTGCATCAGAAGTGGGTAAAACAATAAAAGGGTGCATATATGATTCGAGTTTAGGAGAAAAGATGGAAAGAGAGGCGAATGTATAATTGTGTGTGAGAATTAGGGTTATATGTTATTTGGATGGCCTGGAACAGATTGCATCATAATGATTGGGCTTTGGATATGTACATCCATATAAAAGGTTAGGCTGATAAAAGGTTGACCAAATTTTGTTACAAATTTGATTTTTGAGAAGATCTTGGTATAACGATTGGATTTTGGTTGGTTCGAGTATAAGTTTTTGGGAAAGAACAATAGTAACCAGAATTAATATTGTTTGAATATGTTTGTACTGCCTTTGTTGTCCGAGAAATTTTAATACTGCTAGTGGCGTCCGAGAAATGAAGTTTGTACTGCTAGCTTTGTCCGATATGGGACAACAGACGCGTTTGGATCTCGGATAGAACTATTTTTCTAAATAGTTTATTCTTATTTATTTTATGGCTCGTTTTGGAGATTATTTGAAGATGTGATTACGAAGACGATTGATTATCACTTATTTGATGTTGTATTTGAGTTTCACAGATGCGTGTTCTTATCATATCTCAAATGGCTTACAACATTTGGAGGTAACTTGTTCGTGCTTACAATGGTGTGACGAAGACTTGTCAAAATCTAGCAAAAGTGTGTGATTTTTCTTATAGGTGCTTAATGCTCACATTTGCTATCACTTAGTATGTGTCTCATAGAAGATGAGGATTTTTTCAAGAGGTTGCGGTCTACTTATATTTTACAGATTTATTTATAAGTTCGACGTCACGTGGATAGTGCAAGACATAAGACACAAGTTTGGGAGATTCAACTTCTTCATCAAATTCGTTATACTCGATTTTCTTCATCAGTGATTACTACATAGAGCCTACAGAGTTCGAGATCCAAGAGATGGTAAACATATGGGTTTCAGGGGAAGCTTATTGATTAAATGTTTAACCATCTACATGCACCACTTGAGGGGAAGTGTTTCGTTACTAGTGCTAGTCATTTATTACTACTGCTAGTTTATAATTTCTACTATCAAAGTCATTTTTCCATATAATGCTTCATGGCGGTATTTTGATTATTGTAAGGGCTAGATTAGTAGTTTGTGGTATATTTTTGAAGATGTTATGATCCAAGTTCGCAATCTACAATACCCCTATTAATAATACAAAAAGGGGAAAAAGATTACAGGTTTATTGATTTGCAGCTTATTATGTGTGGTGACATGTCAAGGATTCTAATTATTATCTTAAGTCAAGGGAAAGCAATAAAGATTTTGTTTCATTCAAGGAGATGATTACATCTCAACTTCAGGAGAAGCTTTGGCTTTATGATGAAGTTCGTACGAGACTTTGTTTGTTTTGTCATCATCAAATAGGGGAAGATTGTTAGGATTTTTGATTTGATGAGACAAAGTGAATAAAAGAATGAAACAATATGGAAACAAGAAGGACCAAAATTGTCATCATGAAGTTCTACAAGATGTAGAAGAAAATAAAGATTTGGTCAAAATAAGATAAGAATGAATATTAATGAGAAGATAATTAATTGATTCTCTCATTAATATATTAATTAGTTTCCTTGTAAGCCTAGGACTCCTTATGCTATAAAAGGAGGTCCAGGCATTTAGAAAAATCAATCCATAGAAAACTTGAGCTCTCCCAATGAGAGTCTAGATAGTTAGATAGCAAGTCGACTGATGAGAGTCGAATAGTACACCATAGTTAGTTGGTGTAGCCCTAAATTATAGTTGGGGTAATAGGGAAACGTTTAATAAAGAAAACCTTGTGATAACTATGATTGTGTTCTTTATTATTCTGATGCGTGTTATCAATCATTGTTATTGTTCGTCCTAGATATATAAGATCTAATCAATCTTGAGCTATAAACGATCTTATCAGGTTTCATTGACTTATCAGCTTTTGTTGCTGACTTTTTCTTTCCTTCATTTTCAGCGGCAATGTTACGATCATGTTTTGCAACCATTCCCAAGTAAGCCTGGTAGTAAGGTGCATTCCTGATAGAATTCGTGATCAGCACCTTAGGAATTTGCATTCTAAAGACTTCATCTTTTTCACCTTTAGGGACGAACTTGAGATTTCCAGGTCTGTGATCTTCTTCAGCAAGATGAAACAGAGATGCAGACCTTTGGTGGATGTTGTGAGTTCTTCCCAAATGGCAGATGATCATCTTTGTAAATCTGCAATAAGGAATAACGTGAGGCTTATCCTTCCTTCCTTTCTTAGTAGGACTACCCAGATTGGCCTTATCAGTAAGAAAAGTCTGAATAGCTTGTACAAATTCTTCCCACGTAAGTTCAGCATAGTCAACATTTGTACTTGTAATTATGCCCTAAAGCATCTGGAGAACTGGGTATCTGGGCCTATCATACCGAGAGGTCTTGCATGTGAGACATTGGTTGATCATAGATAATATGGCTCTCTAGGGCTGATACAGTTGATTCACCGCCATTCTTGACACAAACTGAATCTCCTCTGTATACCCCAGCTCATTCACAAAGTCCATAATTGCATCACCCGACGGAGGTGACACAAACTGGTGAGCTTGATCAATGGGTGTTATCTCTAAAGCTTCCCTCAGAAGATTAGCATCCAATACGAATTGGGTTTCATCCAGCTGAAAACTGTAAGCTCCAGTCTTTGCCTCATATGCAAGTGTATTCTAAAACTGTTGAATATAGATGGCTGGAACTGAAGCTGAAGCAGTGAATGCTCTGAAGAAGTTTGTATTTTGCAGGATATCTACAAAGATCTGAAAGATTGGATTCTTTTGCTTCTTTTGAAGATCAAAGACAAAGTTGCTTTTTCCAATAGGCACCCATGCAGCAAAAGGATGTATCTGATCATCAGATCTCGTGGGAGCAAGAGCGAGAACATTCTCATCAGCCATATTATCTGCACAGTGATATCAACAAAGACAGACAGACATGACATATATTTGATGTTAGATGAGAACATTAGTCATGATGATTGACAAGCTTCAATGATTATGGTAGTTCATGATGGTCAAAGATATCCGATGAACACATACAAGTTAACAAGTCTCAGATGGGAGTTAACAGGTAATAGTGCCTTTGGATTGGGCCTTAAGAAGGTATTGGTACTAATGGGCCAAAACTTTGAAATTCTTGCCCAAACCGCTACCCACTAGACACCAAACCGCTGTGAGATGAGTTAATCAAACCGATGTGAAGAAGAATGATCAAACCGCTATGTAGGGAAATGATCAAACCGCTATGTAGCGAAATGATCAAACCGCTATGACCAAACAACTACGAATATTTTAAACCGCTATGACTAAACAGCTACGAATATTTTAAATCGCTATGACCAAGCCACTAGGGAATCATTTTAATCAAACCGCTATCAATATTTTATTTAATTAAATTAAACCACCATGTCCAAACCGCTATCATTATTTTAATAAATATATCAAACCGCTACCAGTTAAGAAAATTTTGAAACAGCGGTTTGGATTATTTCAATAATAAAAATAATCTTCATTAAACCGCTACCTCGTAGCGGTTTGCCTGCTTACAATAATATACTGATTAATCATCAAACCGCTATTAGGCATATCTAAGCAAACCACTATCAAGCTTTTCTAAGCAAACCGCTATCAGGCAAGTCACAACCAAGCTATTTAGAAAGACAGATCAAACCGCTATCAAGCAAAACAGATTAAACGCTAGCAAGAATAGAATACCAACAGACAAATAGCTACATATCAAACCGCTATCAAGAACTAGCAAACAAACACATTCGAGTACCATTTTGAACACTACGGGACACATATTTAAGACTTCAACATACGCTCCTAAGCATATACATTACCACCAACATATTATCAACACTTAAACTGAGTACAACAGCAAACAACATACAACCCATACACAAAAATCAACCAAACAAGCAAAATATTGAGAGAGGATCTCGATTAATCATCAAACAACCATTATCTCAATCTAATGAGTAAAATCCAGTAATAAAATCACAGTTCTAAACACTCTATGGCATTTTGATCAAAAATGAACCTAGACTAGATCATAACATCAAAATGTGTTTGATTGATCCTAACCAAGAGATGATCGAGTGTTAAACACCCCTATGCGTACCTATCCCAATCATCAATTAACAATTCTAAACAACATTCAACTTTCGAGAACAAACCTAGGATGAATCTAGATATTATTCTTATTTTAATGTGTTTTAGATCAGTTCCTTTCACCTAATGCATCATCTAAGATTATTGAATGAAGTTTTATAGTTACCTTAGCAAGGAATCCACAGAAAGTCGAGAATCAAGGGTGGCGAATTGGTGGCGGTTTGAGTATGAGTGTGTGTGTGTTTTTCTAAGTTTGACTAGATAAGGAGGTTTGACCAATTATGGCAAACCGTTGCCATTTAAATATCTAAGTTTCAGATATGACATAATTAGTCCTTAGGATTTCTAACTTCTTTTATTAATCATTTAAAGTTTTTCAGAGGTGAAATACGTTTGAAGGTTCACAGATTTAGTCCTTGTAGTTTGAAGGCTCTAGGAAACAAGTAACAGATTGCACATAGGTCCCTAAACTTTCTAAATAAAGATAATTTTGATCCTTTGAGTTAACATTAATTAACTCCCCCTCAAATTATGACCCCGTATAATTACAAAAACCTTTTCCATTAATTATGAGATGTGTTTAAAATCTCGTTTGATGCAATAGACTTAAAATCACTCTCCCCCTCAAACAATGACTCGTTTTCTATTGAAAGAGTTGTAGTCGTTGTTTGAGTTGAAAAGTTTATTTTGAAAAACCTGAATTGATGAATTTCTAACAACACTTTACCACCATGATTAACACAAATAATTTTTAAAGAATCAATTAAGAAGAAAATTATTTGGTTATAAAAAGGAAGACTTCTCTTTCGGTTAAGAAATAATGCACTAAAACGTACATTAGATCTTGTGATGCACGGATGTAAGGTAATCCATGCCCGGGAGAAATTAATCACCCATTGTTAGGAATAGCTATCTTTTTGGCGACATGCGTTCCTCAGATTGAAAAGCGGGTTGCTATCGGAAATAATAGCAAGCCACGAAGACATGTTTTAAAACAGTTTGAACTTCCGTTCGAACTTCATTTAAAGACCCGTGTCATTATTGAATGACATTTCTAGGTCTGCAAATGTTATCGATTTACAGAAGACATATCTTGAAAAATATTTTTGGTTTTTTCTATTTTTCTCATTTTTATGGTTTTTGTAGGATTTATATTTTTGTATTTTGTTTTTTGTGTGTTTAATTATATACAAATATACATAGGATATAGGAAGACCATCCTTTACTCATCTTCTCCTTCCTGAAGACGTTTAAGGGTTTTCGGAGTCATACTCTTCATACCAAGACACGGGAGTAGAATTTTGTACCGCTCTCTTGGTAATGCCTTGGTGAATATGTTCGCAAGCTGATAATCTGTCGTCACGAAGTACAATTCAACCATGCCTTTCTCAACCTGCTCTCGAATGAAATGGTGACGTATGTCAATGTGCTTGGACCGAGAGTGCTGGACATTGTTACAGTAAAGAGCGATGGCACTGCGTTTAACAAAATACAGGGGAATCTTATTGAATGCAAAACCATAGTCTGTAAGCTGTGACCTCATCCAAAGTATCTGAGCACATCATCCAGACATGGCAATGTATTCAGCCTCTATGGTTGAGATTGCACTACTCTTCTGTTTCTTTGTTGACCAGCTGACTAATTTATCTCCAAGGAACTGAGCACTTCCTGGCGTACTTCTTCGTGTATCCTGACAACTTGCATGATCTGCACCTGCATAGTCCGTTAGTGCCATAGTGGTGTCTTTCGGGTACCAAAGACCCTAATTAATGGTGCCTCTGAGATACCGAAAGACCCATTTAAGTGCTTCAAGGTGCTTTTTGGTAGGCGATGCCTAATAACTAGCACACATGCATACAACGAATACAAGGTCGGGTTTGTTGGCCGTGAGGTACATTAGGGAGCCGACCATACTGCGAAATCGAGTCTGGTCAACTGGAATCCTTAAGGGGTCCTCATCTAGTTTAAGTCGTTCCACCATTGGTGTATCAACAGGGTCACACAAATCCATCCTAAATTTCTTTAAGATTTCTAGAGCAAATTTTGATTGACTAATAAAAATGCCTCTAGGACTTTAAGAAACTTGTAATCCTAAGAAAAAAGACATTTGTCCTATCATTAACATTTGGAATTTTGAACTCATCTCATTGGAAAATATGTCACATGCTTTAGGGTCGGTTGATTCAAATATGATATCATCTACATATATTTGAACAAGAAGAATATGTTTGCCTATTTTCTGAGTGAATAATGTCGGGTCAACTGCACCCTTAGAAAACTTGTTGTCCAGAAGAAACCGTGATAGGGTGTCATACTATGCCGAGGAGCTTGCTTTAACCCATACAGAGCCTTCTTTAGACGATAAACATGTGTCAGTTGATCTGGATCAACGAAACCCTCTAGTTGACTATCATAGACTTCTTCTTTCAATTCGCCATTCTGAAATGCTGTCTTGACATCCATCTGGTAGATGGTCATGTTCTTACTGGCGGCATTGGTGATGAAGATTCTTATAGCCTCGATGCGTGCAACCGGTACAAATGATTCTTTGAAGTCAATACCCTCCTCTTGACGATATCCCTTGGCCACCAACTTAGCCTTGTTTTTCAGAACATCACTATGGAAAACTAGAAGGGGGGTTGAATAGTTTACCACTTTTTAATTTAAGGTTTTAAAGTGTTTATAAAAATTCTAGATTCGACTTTATGTGAATTCAACACTTGCACAATATGAACAATATACTTATCTAAACAATCAATAGGATAGTATGAAAAAAAATGTAAGACAAGAGATAAGAGTAAGAACAATCAAACCACAACACGAGGATTTATAGTGGTTCGGTAACGAAACACCTCTTCGCCCTACTCCACTCCTCGAGCACCTAACTCGAGAGTTTTCTTCACTATGTCAACAAGCTCCCTTATGGCGAAGAAAACTTTACACAACTTTCACTTATCTTGATTTCTGACATTACGCTAGATGTCGAGTTCTAATCTTAGCTAGAACCAATCTACCACAACTTCACAACTTCACTACACAACTTGACTTCACGACTTGATCACGACTACACAACTTCTTCACACCTTAGTTTTCTTCACACCACTACTTCACCAAGCCACTACTATAATCACACCTAACTAACACTACTAGGAAAGATCACCAAGATCTAACTATACTTACAACAATCACCAAGATCTAACAACTACACAACTTTACAAGATTTACAAGTTATGATATGGATGCAATAAGATTGCAACAACACACAAAGGTGTAATACTTCTTCACTTGATGATGGAAGTATTCTTCTCTTGCACTTGAGGAATTGAGCTTGGATCACTTGGAAATAAAGCTTTATGATTAGATGATCAAAGGATTTTAATGAGATGTGTGGGCTGTTTTAGAACAGAAAGAATGAGTGCAAAAGGTGAGAAAATAGTGGGGAAAAGTCCAGTATTTATAGGACAAACTGGAGGAGCGTCTACCTATGGGCGGTCCCCTTAAATAGGTCGGCGATCCTCTTAATTTTAAGGGGGCCGCCTGTGTATTTAAGGGGGCCGCCCTAGACTAGGGGCTCCCCAGTTTGTCTTTTGTGTAGGGGGAATTTCAAAATGTTTATTTTTGTTGGGAACTAAAAATTCCTTGAATAAATGAAACAAGAGGGACTAAATCAACATAATGAAGATTCTACAAAAGATGGAAGATTGTAGAAGATATGGTCAAAGATATGATGATCAGGATTAATATTCAAATAATTTAGTTTCCTTATAATATTAAATGTGTTGACTAGGAAGGTTAAATACTTATTGAAAGTATTAATAAGTATTAAAAACGATGAGTAGGTTACAAGGTTTATTAGGAAAGTATTGATGTAGAATACTTAGGAAAGTATTAATTGTATTGTAACCTACTAGGACTCCTTGTACTATAAAAGGAGGTCCTAGGGAGTAGAGAAAATACATCAATCTCTACACATCCATCATACGCAGGTTTTATAGTTAGCTTCAAGGTTGTAAACCCTGTTACTATTCAGAGTAACCGTATTCAATATATTGAGGCTGAAAGTTTGGTTTATTGTTATTGTTCTTCTTAGTATCACAACCTAGTTTCCGCATAGTTTGTGATATTCCCAATCAAAGTTTCTACTATAGTTGTCTTGGATTTATCCAATACAACTAAACCTTATATCAGCTAAGGAGTTAAAGATCTGTTCAGAACGGGATCAACAAGTCGTATCAGAGCTGGTTGAGAAGCTTTAAATAAGAAGAACACATTTTCTACACAAGATTTGTTTGTTGAAGAAGAGATGGCCTACAACTTAAGTTCTTTAAATGCTAATTCTAAGGTACATACTTGTTCTACTGAATATGAGCAATCATATGCACAACTTAAAAAATTATATGATACTCAAAGGGAACAACTTGGTGATGCTAGTATAGAAATTCAAGCCTATACTCAAGCTTTAAAAAAGGTAGAGGCTCAATTAGTTGCTCATCAGAAAAATCAACTTTGGTATGAGGAAAAGATTAGATTTATGAAAATTGATTTAGATGACAAAACTGATGTACTCACATACCATAAAAAACTATTAGCAGAAGCTGTAAAAGAAAAAGAAGAATTAAAAACCAAATTAGAATCATTTGAAACTTCTTCTAAAAGTCTTAATACACTGCTTAATAGTCAATTGAGTGCTAATGATAAAGCTGGTTTTGGGCATAATGGTGCAAAAGAGTCTAAAGTAAGTGAAACAATTACTAGTGTGTCTAAAGTTGAAACAAGTAATTCTGAAACTAGTAATGATAAAGTGGAAATGCCTAAAATTAAAACTGTTAGGATGAGTGAACCCATCATTGAGGAATGGGAATCTGACAGTGAAGATGATGAGATTGTGGTCAAACCTAAGGAAGTAACAAAAACAGTCAAACCTAGCTTTGAAAAGATTGAATCTGTTAATGCTAGGAATGAAACTGTTAGGCAAGCAGAAAACCCTAGGAAAAACAATAAGAGTCCTAGAGGAAATAAAAGAAACTGGAATGGTATGATGACTTAGAAATTAGGTGAAAATTTTGAGTTTAACAATAAGGCTTGCTATGTATGTGGTAGTTTTGATCACCTACACTATACCTGTAAACACAAGAGAAAGATTAATGATCAAAAACAGGTTAAACCAGTGTGGAACAACTCAAAGAGGGTGAATCACCAGAACTTTGGTAGATTTTCTCACCCCAATCCAAAAGGTAACATAGTTCCACAAGCAGTACTAACTAAGTCAGGCCTAGTATCACTTAATACTGCCAAATCAGTTAGTACTGCTCAATCCAGAACAAGAATGAATGATGCTATGCAAAAACCATATTCTATTTATAAAGCATATTCATCTGTTAAAAGACCCTTCAACAAGAAAACAGTAAATTACAACAGATATTTCAACAAAAGAGTTAATACTGTTAAGAGTACAAGGGTTAATACCGCTAGGCCAAAAGCAGAGGTTAATACTGTTAAGGCCTCAGCTAGCTGGGTTTGGAAACCAAAACATGAAGAATTAGACCATGTTTCCAAATCAAATAGTACATCAAAGACCCTTACAAGATATGATTATGTTGATGCACTAGGAAGATTCAAGTCTGTACTGGCTTGGGACTTCAAAAGACACTGATCTTATTATCCAGTGTACAGGGAAATTCATAAATGGGAAGTGATGTTTATGAATTGTTGTGGATTGTATTTTCTGTGTTTGTGGACTAACATTGTGCAGGAAAAGAGAAGTATTAGATGGAATTAATAGGTGAAGTCACAAGGATTTTGTGTTTGAGTTGATTGTTCACTGGAAGCAGCAGGTCTGAAGCTGGTGTAGTACAGCAGTTTGTGTGATGAAACCTACAAGTAGGACTTACAGTGAAACACTAGTAAAAGATCAGAGGGTTATGCAAGCGTGATAAAAATTAATGCTGCTCCTTACTTGTTACTACTGTTAAAAGGTTCATATAAGTTAATACTGCCATGGTATTTTGGTTAGTACTGCTCCCATGAATGTTAGTACTGCTGCCCTTTGATTGATAATACTGCTCGAGTAATGAAGTTAGACGTTTTTAGTACTGCTCGAATATGCTTAGTACTGCTTGTTGACAAGGATTGTTAATGCTATACATGAGTATATGTTGCTGTTATTACTCGTTGCCCACCCAACTGCTATTTGAACTCGAAAAAAAACTTGGGCTTATATGTTATTAATGGTGCTTGATTTTAAAGCTGCTTGAGTTCACGATTGTAACTGCTCTTTGTGATTAATATTTGTCGAGCAAACAATTGGTATACAAAGATAAAGAATGAAGAAATAGAGATTGGGCTAGTTGACGTCGAGTGGAATAAAGCAATTGGCAACAAAATGAAGAAGCAAAGAAGTGGTTATAAATGTGATGTTGTTGTGCTGCTTGACGTGATTACAGCAGGTATTGGGTTTATGATAACATCATTTGGGCTTAGATGGGTTACAACTGCTTTACTTCATAATTAATACTGCTAGCATCTACCTGATTTTTCTTAGTACTGCTTGTTTACGTGTACAAGGTTGGGCTTTATTGATACAATTAGGCTTTGATGGTTATTAACAAAGTAGATTGAAAGAGAAGAAAAGGTTAGTACTATTCGTGTTTATGTTTGTACTGCCTTTGTTGTCCGAGATATGTTTGTACTGCTAGCATCGTCTGAGAAAAATAGTTAAAACTGTTAGTTCTATCCGACATACCCAGTTTGTACTGCTTGCTTTATCAGAAATCAGATAGTTCACATTTTTTTGGATCTCAGACAGAACTATTGTTCACAATAGTTTATTGTTCGATATCGAGTGACAAAGCATGTTTTTGGTTCTCGGATAGTTTGTTCTTAGCCTGATTTATGGATAGTGGTTTTGAGAATTGGCAAGCTACAAGGGATAGGAGAATTTTCAGGTGTTGGTTTCATTTCAACACAACAAATGGTAATCAATTCACCATGTCTAACCGACACTAAGAATTGGCTATTCCAGTGCAAACGACATCTGGTAAAGAATTCTCAAATCCGTTGGTAGCTGATAGTTTGCTAAAAACTATATGGTTCTCAACTCACCATGCTTTACAGTTAAGAGTTGGCTAGTCCAAAGCAAACGGCTCTTGGTAAAGACTTCTCAAATCTATTGATGGCTGATAGTTTGCCTAAAACTATATGGTTATCAATTCACCATGTTTTATTACAAAGGATTAGCTATTCCGGGGCAAACGACAACCGATAAAGAGTCATCAAATCCGTTTATGGCTGGTAGTTTGCCAGAAACTATACATTTCTGTGATTCACTTCAAAGTGATTAGGATAGTTTTGACCTTATAGAATTCGTGATTTGGAGAATTTAAAGACCTCTCATCTACTAAAGAAAGATTTTCTGCAGATGTATCCAAACAGGGGAGGATTAAACTGAATAAATTGTTACTACTGCTACACTAACTTAGCTGCTGAAGCACTACAAAGGAGTAAAAGAGTAGAAGATAACGAAGAAGAGTTTGGATACATCCTCCTGATGATCAAGAAGCTTACAAAGAAGAAACTTGATGATTAACAAGTGAATATCAAGTTTAGGGGAGGATTGTTGGGAATCTTTCATTAAAGAAACTTGAAGTTAAACAAGTAAACATCAAGTTTAGGAGGGGATTGTTGGGAATTAAAGATTCCTTGAATAAATGAAACAAGAGGGACTAAATCAACATAATGAAGATTCTACAAAAGATGGAAGATTGTAGAAGATATGGTCAAAGATATGATGATCATGATTGATATTCAAATAATTTAGTTTCCTTATAATATTAAATGTGTTGACTAGGAAGGTTAAATACTTATGGAAAGTACTAATAAGTATTAAAAATGATGAGTAGGTTACAAGGTTTATTAGGAAAGTATTGATGTAGAATACTTAGAAAAGTATTAATTGTATTGTAACCTACTAGGACTCCTTGTACTATAAAAGGAGGTCCTAGGGAGTAGAGAAAATACATCAATCTCTACACATCCATCATACGCAAGTTTTATAGTTAGCTTCAAGGTTGTAAACCCTGTTACTATTCAGAGTAACCTATTCAATATATTGAGGCTGAAAGTTTGGTTTATTGTTATTGTTCTTCTTAGTTTCACATCCTAGTTTCCGCATAGTTTGTGATATTCCCAATTAAAGTTTCTACTATAGTTGTCTTGGATTTATCCAATACAACTAATCCTTATATTAGCTAAGGAATTAAAGATCTGTTCAGAAAGGGATCTACACAATTCACTAACTTATATGGTCATGGCATCAAAATATTTAACACGTCAATCATTTCTAATCCATGTCAGAAAATAGAGGCCACATCTTTCTCTAGAATGTTAAACTGCTTTTAACCCTAATACGCCTAAACTTCTGATCATTTGTAGTTCTAGTGGTTCGTCATCTCTGCCATAAGGTATTTACTCTAATAAGCTGTTATTCTTAACATAAAGGTAACAAAGTAAAAGAACATGTTTGCTAAGAATGTCTGCTTAGAAAGTTATCGGCCAAAATTTTTGAGCATTTTCGTTAGCCAGCATGTTTTCAGATATACGAAGTACTTAGTAGGATGCATATTTGGGTGGCCAATATGTAGTTTTGATAACCGGTTTACATTTTTCATCTCTTAAGAGTCATGATCACCATCATATCTCCTAGTTTTTTATATGCTTGAAATGCATATAATTTAGTTGATGTGAACTTCATACTTGTATATGTTTGTATAGGTTCTGGTGTTCTTACACATCCGGAAACCTGTTATCATGCCAAAGTTATGTTCTATTCGCTAATAATGTTTGTAGTTATCCTATTGCCGAGTGTGTACGGTGTATCGTATGCTAGTCAAGAATACGGGATTGCCCTTGTCTCAGTTTCTGCATCGCTTATTTGCTTATTATGTTACTTCTGTCACGTACGTATACATTTTTCCATACGTAAACTTTAGCAAAATATACATCATATGTTGATAGTAGATTTGTTTACTGATTTTGGCTTTCTTGCATCATTCT